>JAQISU010000668.1:0-29631 GCA_029339505.1 Unio delphinus | reverse complement strand
GTACTTTATTGAGCTTTATATTGAAAAATAAGTAATTTAAGACTACCTGTAGTGGAAAGTAGCCATCATAATGATTTTGAGACTTTTTCTAAACTTATTATGAGTTTGGGGTAAATATTGGTATAGTTTTATGCATTAGACAACTTTAATATGCAATTCAATTCTATTACTTAAATTTACCAAGAAGTTTATGCAGTGATAAGTTATATAAGTGTCTGAATATTGAATAGAAACATGGACTTACCCTGGCATCGCAATGTTTTCCACATATTGCTCCACCTCCAGCTTACTTCTTGGCTTGGGTCGCAGCAGTTTGTATATGGGCTTTTCATCGTCATCTTCAATGTCAGCATTATATGAACTTTTTATAGCTTTTTCAAATTTGTCTCTTGTTGTCCTTATGTAATAGACCTCAAGTGGCTTTGTCTTTTGGGTTGATGTACATTTTTTCCCCTTGTTGTGGGGAACTTTAACAGGCTTGAAGAAATGACTTTGTCTATTCTTTGCTTTCTTATCCTTTCCCATAGTTTTATGCTAAAAAGTATCACTCAGTTATTTAATTCTTCAGTATAATAATACTTATGGAACTTTCGTTTGGCTTTTATACCTTTTTATTAAGATTTGGGGGTGATGAATCACCTGTGTTGATAGTTTAAATAGTTTTAGAATGTCAGCATCTCTGGAGGCCTCATTGGGTGAGTCAAAGTCACAGAAGGACAATGACCTCTTATCATTGTGACCTGTCATGTGGCACACTTATTGGTTTGGTGTGAATGATAGGAATCAGGGATGCGCTGTATCTTATTTCTGTGAATGTCAGCAAGAAAAGAAATGAAATTTTGAAATTTAAAACATTTAAAATTTGTCTTATAGCCAGTGAGAGATGGAAAACTAGGTGTCATGTAATTTGATACCCTATGATGTCATACTTGCTGATGTCAGCATGTTTGTGTTTATTTTGTGTAGCATGCATGCTATAGAAAGATAACACGAAGATACAAAGCCGGAATCTAATTTTTTTAATAACAAGAATAATGCACTAATAAGTACAATACAACACTTCAACATGTAATGCGGATGCAATTTTGCTATGTACAGTAGTATCACATAAAATGCAATTGCACTATTATTCATGCACCAGCATGGCCAGGTCTTTCTTACAATTATACTGTAATATCAATGAGTAAAATGCAACTTTTTCAAAAAAATTAAAATCTGGTTATAGGACACACGGTACTAATTATACGGAAGAGCTGTGAACCAGTCTAAAAATGGGTGAAGAAATAATAGAGTATATACAGCTTTGGTGGTCCATAATTGGTTAATAATGAAAATTAAAATTTTAGTAAAAATATTTTTTGAGAGCTTATCCTATCTGTAATTTAAAAAAAATATAGACAAAATTCTATTGATGCAATTGAAGTAAATTTAGATGCTTCACCTATTAGTACTCAATAATGAAAGTAGCACCTGATTCATTTGGTGCAGAATCAATAACATGTGCTTCCTGCCAATTTATGTCAACAACATGCCGCGGGTCCTATGTTTTTCTACATTTAAAAACTTACATCAAGGTTAGTTGTGCATGGAAAAATATAGGTCTGACCATCAGCACCCAGAAATGTTAAGTTATTGAATTTTGAATATGACAGTGTTTCCATATGTTTACCATTGGAGTTGAATTAGTACCGTGTTTCCTATACAGGGCCTATACCACAACATGAGCCTGATGTTTCTATGGTTACCACGTGCATCCAGGGTATGATTTTGATGGTTTTTAGATATGACAATCATAATGGAGTCTTTCTTTCATGATTTGCATGTGATTTGGGGGAAAAAATCTATACAAAACACAGATGGGAAGGGTTGTATAAACTGGATGGGGGCATTAATTCTTTTCTTCTTGATGTTTCTCATAAAGCTTGTAAAGAAATGCCCTTTTCTCTGATTTTTTTCTCTTATATGCTGTACTTGCTGTATGTATTTTATTTCTCCTATATATATATCTTGCTTGCTTTTCAGATGTTGTGCCACAGAACTGCAAGCTGAAATCGGACAACCGATAGATTGACACAGCTTAACCAGAGATTCTCCAGGTCCATGGTTGCAGTTATGGACAGCACTATGAACCCTGCCATGGAAGTTTCTCTTAAAGGTTATATTCTTTGGTAAGTTGTGTTTTATCCTTCAATTTTATATGTTGAGTCACATTGAAGATCAATTATATTTGTCTTTTTTCCTGTCATAGAATTAAACTCCTTCACATATTTCCTATGTTCTGCCATGTCTCTCATGTTGCTGCATTCAATTTTCTGACAAACAGTATTGGAACTTTTCTGCATCCCTTTTGTTGAGGGAGCAGGGACATTCGCACTTAAAAGAATAGTTCTAAACCCTTCATTTCCAACAGAAGTCTCTGAAAGTCCTATCTGTATCGCATTATTTACACAGTCAGATTTTCTTCCACAATCTTTCCTTGGCATTTCTTGATACAGTTCAAACATTCTTTAAGTGTAACGGCATGATGAACATATTGCTCTCTCTCGCCACACCAGACCTCTTTTCTCTTCATGTTTCAAGTCCCATGACAGAAACCCCTGACATTCAGGGTGTAGGCACTGGTGCTCTTGAAAAACAGTATTCCACATCTCAGCATTTTTTTCTGCATGAACCAATCGATATGTGTTTTTCTCATCAGACCTGTTGATCTAAATAGATAAAACAAGTTTCATGTTAGAAATGTAGTTTCAGATTTGAAACAAAATCTATTTATAAATGCAACATTGCTCTGCACATACTATCAAGTGATAGTACAGAATCATTTAGCTGTAAATTAGAGCTTGCTACTTGGTATGCCAAATCAATGTATATTACCTCCCCTTTGACTAGAATTGAGTGACTGAAGGTTTGATTTATTTCTCTTTTTTTAAATAATGTATGTACTTTATTGAGCTTTATATTGAAAAATAAGTAATTTAAGACTACCTGTAGTGGAAAGTAGCCATCATAATGATTTTGAGACTTTTTCTAAACTTATTATGAGTTTGGGGTAAATATTGGTATAGTTTTATGCATTAGACAACTTTAATATGCAATTCAATTCTATTACTTAAATTTACCAAGAAGTTTATGCAGTGATAAGTTATATAAGTGTCTGAATATTGAATAGAAACATGGACTTACCCTGGCATCGCAATGTTTTCCACATATTGCTCCACCTCCAGCTTACTTCTTGGCTTGGGTCGCAGCAGTTTGTATATGGGCTTTTCATCGTCATCTTCAATGTCAGCATTATATGAACTTTTTATAGCTTTTTCAAATTTGTCTCTTGTTGTCCTTATGTAATAGACCTCAAGTGGCTTTGTCTTTTGGGTTGATGTACATTTTTTCCCCTTGTTGTGGGGAACTTTAACAGGCTTGAAGAAATGACTTTGTCTATTCTTTGCTTTCTTATCCTTTCCCATAGTTTTATGCTAAAAAGTATCACTCAGTTATTTAATTCTTCAGTATAATAATACTTATGGAACTTTCGTTTGGCTTTTATACCTTTTTATTAAGATTTGGGGGTGATGAATCACCTGTGTTGATAGTTTAAATAGTTTTAGAATGTCAGCATCTCTGGAGGCCTCATTGGGTGAGTCAAAGTCACAGAAGGACAATGACCTCTTATCATTGTGACCTGTCATGTGGCACACTTATTGGTTTGGTGTGAATGATAGGAATCAGGGATGCGCTGTATCTTATTTCTGTGAATGTCAGCAAGAAAAGAAATGAAATTTTGAAATTTAAAACATTTAAAATTTGTCTTATAGCCAGTGAGAGATGGAAAACTAGGTGTCATGTAATTTGATACCCTATGATGTCATACTTGCTGATGTCAGCATGTTTGTGTTTATTTTGTGTAGCATGCATGCTATAGAAAGATAACACGAAGATACAAAGCCGGAATCTAATTTTTTTAATAACAAGAATAATGCACTAATAAGTACAATACAACACTTCAACATGTAATGCGGATGCAATTTTGCTATGTACAGTAGTATCACATAAAATGCAATTGCACTATTATTCATGCACCAGCATGGCCAGGTCTTTCTTACAATTATACTGTAATATCAATGAGTAAAATGCAACTTTTTCAAAAAAATTAAAATCTGGTTATAGGACACACGGTACTAATTATACGGAAGAGCTGTGAACCAGTCTAAAAATGGGTGAAGAAATAATAGAGTATATACAGCTTTGGTGGTCCATAATTGGTTAATAATGAAAATTAAAATTTTAGTAAAAATATTTTTTGAGAGCTTATCCTATCTGTAATTTAAAAAAAATATAGACAAAATTCTATTGATGCAATTGAAGTAAATTTAGATGCTTCACCTATTAGTACTCAATAATGAAAGTAGCACCTGATTCATTTGGTGCAGAATCAATAACATGTGCTTCCTGCCAATTTATGTCAACAACATGCCGCGGGTCCTATGTTTTTCTACATTTAAAAACTTACATCAAGGTTAGTTGTGCATGGAAAAATATAGGTCTGACCATCAGCACCCAGAAATGTTAAGTTATTGAATTTTGAATATGACAGTGTTTCCATATGTTTACCATTGGAGTTGAATTAGTACCGTGTTTCCTATACAGGGCCTATACCACAACATGAGCCTGATGTTTCTATGGTTACCACGTGCATCCAGGGTATGATTTTGATGGTTTTTAGATATGACAATCATAATGGAGTCTTTCTTTCATGATTTGCATGTGATTTGGGGGAAAAAATCTATACAAAACACAGATGGGAAGGGTTGTATAAACTGGATGGGGGCATTAATTCTTTTCTTCTTGATGTTTCTCATAAAGCTTGTAAAGAAATGCCCTTTTCTCTGATTTTTTTCTCTTATATGCTGTACTTGCTGTATGTATTTTATTTCTCCTATATATATATCTTGCTTGCTTTTCAGATGTTGTGCCACAGAACTGCAAGCTGAAATCGGACAACCGATAGATTGACACAGCTTAACCAGAGATTCTCCAGGTCCATGGTTGCAGTTATGGACAGCACTATGAACCCTGCCATGGAAGTTTCTCTTAAAGGTTATATTCTTTGGTAAGTTGTGTTTTATCCTTCAATTTTATATGTTGAGTCACATTGAAGATCAATTATATTTGTCTTTTTTCCTGTCATAGAATTAAACTCCTTCACATATTTCCTATGTTCTGCCATGTCTCTCATGTTGCTGCATTCAATTTTCTGACAAACAGTATTGGAACTTTTCTGCATCCCTTTTGTTGAGGGAGCAGGGACATTCGCACTTAAAAGAATAGTTCTAAACCCTTCATTTCCAACAGAAGTCTCTGAAAGTCCTATCTGTATCGCATTATTTACACAGTCAGATTTTCTTCCACAATCTTTCCTTGGCATTTCTTGATACAGTTCAAACATTCTTTAAGTGTAACGGCATGATGAACATATTGCTCTCTCTCGCCACACCAGACCTCTTTTCTCTTCATGTTTCAAGTCCCATGACAGAAACCCCTGACATTCAGGGTGTAGGCACTGGTGCTCTTGAAAAACAGTATTCCACATCTCAGCATTTTTTTCTGCATGAACCAATCGATATGTGTTTTTCTCATCAGACCTGTTGATCTAAATAGATAAAACAAGTTTCATGTTAGAAATGTAGTTTCAGATTTGAAACAAAATCTATTTATAAATGCAACATTGCTCTGCACATACTATCAAGTGATAGTACAGAATCATTTAGCTGTAAATTAGAGCTTGCTACTTGGTATGCCAAATCAATGTATATTACCTCCCCTTTGACTAGAATTGAGTGACTGAAGGTTTGATTTATTTCTCTTTTTTTAAATAATGTATGTACTTTATTGAGCTTTATATTGAAAAATAAGTAATTTAAGACTACCTGTAGTGGAAAGTAGCCATCATAATGATTTTGAGACTTTTTCTAAACTTATTATGAGTTTGGGGTAAATATTGGTATAGTTTTATGCATTAGACAACTTTAATATGCAATTCAATTCTATTACTTAAATTTACCAAGAAGTTTATGCAGTGATAAGTTATATAAGTGTCTGAATATTGAATAGAAACATGGACTTACCCTGGCATCGCAATGTTTTCCACATATTGCTCCACCTCCAGCTTACTTCTTGGCTTGGGTCGCAGCAGTTTGTATATGGGCTTTTCATCGTCATCTTCAATGTCAGCATTATATGAACTTTTTATAGCTTTTTCAAATTTGTCTCTTGTTGTCCTTATGTAATAGACCTCAAGTGGCTTTGTCTTTTGGGTTGATGTACATTTTTTCCCCTTGTTGTGGGGAACTTTAACAGGCTTGAAGAAATGACTTTGTCTATTCTTTGCTTTCTTATCCTTTCCCATAGTTTTATGCTAAAAAGTATCACTCAGTTATTTAATTCTTCAGTATAATAATACTTATGGAACTTTCGTTTGGCTTTTATACCTTTTTATTAAGATTTGGGGGTGATGAATCACCTGTGTTGATAGTTTAAATAGTTTTAGAATGTCAGCATCTCTGGAGGCCTCATTGGGTGAGTCAAAGTCACAGAAGGACAATGACCTCTTATCATTGTGACCTGTCATGTGGCACACTTATTGGTTTGGTGTGAATGATAGGAATCAGGGATGCGCTGTATCTTATTTCTGTGAATGTCAGCAAGAAAAGAAATGAAATTTTGAAATTTAAAACATTTAAAATTTGTCTTATAGCCAGTGAGAGATGGAAAACTAGGTGTCATGTAATTTGATACCCTATGATGTCATACTTGCTGATGTCAGCATGTTTGTGTTTATTTTGTGTAGCATGCATGCTATAGAAAGATAACACGAAGATACAAAGCCGGAATCTAATTTTTTTAATAACAAGAATAATGCACTAATAAGTACAATACAACACTTCAACATGTAATGCGGATGCAATTTTGCTATGTACAGTAGTATCACATAAAATGCAATTGCACTATTATTCATGCACCAGCATGGCCAGGTCTTTCTTACAATTATACTGTAATATCAATGAGTAAAATGCAACTTTTTCAAAAAAATTAAAATCTGGTTATAGGACACACGGTACTAATTATACGGAAGAGCTGTGAACCAGTCTAAAAATGGGTGAAGAAATAATAGAGTATATACAGCTTTGGTGGTCCATAATTGGTTAATAATGAAAATTAAAATTTTAGTAAAAATATTTTTTGAGAGCTTATCCTATCTGTAATTTAAAAAAAATATAGACAAAATTCTATTGATGCAATTGAAGTAAATTTAGATGCTTCACCTATTAGTACTCAATAATGAAAGTAGCACCTGATTCATTTGGTGCAGAATCAATAACATGTGCTTCCTGCCAATTTATGTCAACAACATGCCGCGGGTCCTATGTTTTTCTACATTTAAAAACTTACATCAAGGTTAGTTGTGCATGGAAAAATATAGGTCTGACCATCAGCACCCAGAAATGTTAAGTTATTGAATTTTGAATATGACAGTGTTTCCATATGTTTACCATTGGAGTTGAATTAGTACCGTGTTTCCTATACAGGGCCTATACCACAACATGAGCCTGATGTTTCTATGGTTACCACGTGCATCCAGGGTATGATTTTGATGGTTTTTAGATATGACAATCATAATGGAGTCTTTCTTTCATGATTTGCATGTGATTTGGGGGAAAAAATCTATACAAAACACAGATGGGAAGGGTTGTATAAACTGGATGGGGGCATTAATTCTTTTCTTCTTGATGTTTCTCATAAAGCTTGTAAAGAAATGCCCTTTTCTCTGATTTTTTTCTCTTATATGCTGTACTTGCTGTATGTATTTTATTTCTCCTATATATATATCTTGCTTGCTTTTCAGATGTTGTGCCACAGAACTGCAAGCTGAAATCGGACAACCGATAGATTGACACAGCTTAACCAGAGATTCTCCAGGTCCATGGTTGCAGTTATGGACAGCACTATGAACCCTGCCATGGAAGTTTCTCTTAAAGGTTATATTCTTTGGTAAGTTGTGTTTTATCCTTCAATTTTATATGTTGAGTCACATTGAAGATCAATTATATTTGTCTTTTTTCCTGTCATAGAATTAAACTCCTTCACATATTTCCTATGTTCTGCCATGTCTCTCATGTTGCTGCATTCAATTTTCTGACAAACAGTATTGGAACTTTTCTGCATCCCTTTTGTTGAGGGAGCAGGGACATTCGCACTTAAAAGAATAGTTCTAAACCCTTCATTTCCAACAGAAGTCTCTGAAAGTCCTATCTGTATCGCATTATTTACACAGTCAGATTTTCTTCCACAATCTTTCCTTGGCATTTCTTGATACAGTTCAAACATTCTTTAAGTGTAACGGCATGATGAACATATTGCTCTCTCTCGCCACACCAGACCTCTTTTCTCTTCATGTTTCAAGTCCCATGACAGAAACCCCTGACATTCAGGGTGTAGGCACTGGTGCTCTTGAAAAACAGTATTCCACATCTCAGCATTTTTTTCTGCATGAACCAATCGATATGTGTTTTTCTCATCAGACCTGTTGATCTAAATAGATAAAACAAGTTTCATGTTAGAAATGTAGTTTCAGATTTGAAACAAAATCTATTTATAAATGCAACATTGCTCTGCACATACTATCAAGTGATAGTACAGAATCATTTAGCTGTAAATTAGAGCTTGCTACTTGGTATGCCAAATCAATGTATATTACCTCCCCTTTGACTAGAATTGAGTGACTGAAGGTTTGATTTATTTCTCTTTTTTTAAATAATGTATGTACTTTATTGAGCTTTATATTGAAAAATAAGTAATTTAAGACTACCTGTAGTGGAAAGTAGCCATCATAATGATTTTGAGACTTTTTCTAAACTTATTATGAGTTTGGGGTAAATATTGGTATAGTTTTATGCATTAGACAACTTTAATATGCAATTCAATTCTATTACTTAAATTTACCAAGAAGTTTATGCAGTGATAAGTTATATAAGTGTCTGAATATTGAATAGAAACATGGACTTACCCTGGCATCGCAATGTTTTCCACATATTGCTCCACCTCCAGCTTACTTCTTGGCTTGGGTCGCAGCAGTTTGTATATGGGCTTTTCATCGTCATCTTCAATGTCAGCATTATATGAACTTTTTATAGCTTTTTCAAATTTGTCTCTTGTTGTCCTTATGTAATAGACCTCAAGTGGCTTTGTCTTTTGGGTTGATGTACATTTTTTCCCCTTGTTGTGGGGAACTTTAACAGGCTTGAAGAAATGACTTTGTCTATTCTTTGCTTTCTTATCCTTTCCCATAGTTTTATGCTAAAAAGTATCACTCAGTTATTTAATTCTTCAGTATAATAATACTTATGGAACTTTCGTTTGGCTTTTATACCTTTTTATTAAGATTTGGGGGTGATGAATCACCTGTGTTGATAGTTTAAATAGTTTTAGAATGTCAGCATCTCTGGAGGCCTCATTGGGTGAGTCAAAGTCACAGAAGGACAATGACCTCTTATCATTGTGACCTGTCATGTGGCACACTTATTGGTTTGGTGTGAATGATAGGAATCAGGGATGCGCTGTATCTTATTTCTGTGAATGTCAGCAAGAAAAGAAATGAAATTTTGAAATTTAAAACATTTAAAATTTGTCTTATAGCCAGTGAGAGATGGAAAACTAGGTGTCATGTAATTTGATACCCTATGATGTCATACTTGCTGATGTCAGCATGTTTGTGTTTATTTTGTGTAGCATGCATGCTATAGAAAGATAACACGAAGATACAAAGCCGGAATCTAATTTTTTTAATAACAAGAATAATGCACTAATAAGTACAATACAACACTTCAACATGTAATGCGGATGCAATTTTGCTATGTACAGTAGTATCACATAAAATGCAATTGCACTATTATTCATGCACCAGCATGGCCAGGTCTTTCTTACAATTATACTGTAATATCAATGAGTAAAATGCAACTTTTTCAAAAAAATTAAAATCTGGTTATAGGACACACGGTACTAATTATACGGAAGAGCTGTGAACCAGTCTAAAAATGGGTGAAGAAATAATAGAGTATATACAGCTTTGGTGGTCCATAATTGGTTAATAATGAAAATTAAAATTTTAGTAAAAATATTTTTTGAGAGCTTATCCTATCTGTAATTTAAAAAAAATATAGACAAAATTCTATTGATGCAATTGAAGTAAATTTAGATGCTTCACCTATTAGTACTCAATAATGAAAGTAGCACCTGATTCATTTGGTGCAGAATCAATAACATGTGCTTCCTGCCAATTTATGTCAACAACATGCCGCGGGTCCTATGTTTTTCTACATTTAAAAACTTACATCAAGGTTAGTTGTGCATGGAAAAATATAGGTCTGACCATCAGCACCCAGAAATGTTAAGTTATTGAATTTTGAATATGACAGTGTTTCCATATGTTTACCATTGGAGTTGAATTAGTACCGTGTTTCCTATACAGGGCCTATACCACAACATGAGCCTGATGTTTCTATGGTTACCACGTGCATCCAGGGTATGATTTTGATGGTTTTTAGATATGACAATCATAATGGAGTCTTTCTTTCATGATTTGCATGTGATTTGGGGGAAAAAATCTATACAAAACACAGATGGGAAGGGTTGTATAAACTGGATGGGGGCATTAATTCTTTTCTTCTTGATGTTTCTCATAAAGCTTGTAAAGAAATGCCCTTTTCTCTGATTTTTTTCTCTTATATGCTGTACTTGCTGTATGTATTTTATTTCTCCTATATATATATCTTGCTTGCTTTTCAGATGTTGTGCCACAGAACTGCAAGCTGAAATCGGACAACCGATAGATTGACACAGCTTAACCAGAGATTCTCCAGGTCCATGGTTGCAGTTATGGACAGCACTATGAACCCTGCCATGGAAGTTTCTCTTAAAGGTTATATTCTTTGGTAAGTTGTGTTTTATCCTTCAATTTTATATGTTGAGTCACATTGAAGATCAATTATATTTGTCTTTTTTCCTGTCATAGAATTAAACTCCTTCACATATTTCCTATGTTCTGCCATGTCTCTCATGTTGCTGCATTCAATTTTCTGACAAACAGTATTGGAACTTTTCTGCATCCCTTTTGTTGAGGGAGCAGGGACATTCGCACTTAAAAGAATAGTTCTAAACCCTTCATTTCCAACAGAAGTCTCTGAAAGTCCTATCTGTATCGCATTATTTACACAGTCAGATTTTCTTCCACAATCTTTCCTTGGCATTTCTTGATACAGTTCAAACATTCTTTAAGTGTAACGGCATGATGAACATATTGCTCTCTCTCGCCACACCAGACCTCTTTTCTCTTCATGTTTCAAGTCCCATGACAGAAACCCCTGACATTCAGGGTGTAGGCACTGGTGCTCTTGAAAAACAGTATTCCACATCTCAGCATTTTTTTCTGCATGAACCAATCGATATGTGTTTTTCTCATCAGACCTGTTGATCTAAATAGATAAAACAAGTTTCATGTTAGAAATGTAGTTTCAGATTTGAAACAAAATCTATTTATAAATGCAACATTGCTCTGCACATACTATCAAGTGATAGTACAGAATCATTTAGCTGTAAATTAGAGCTTGCTACTTGGTATGCCAAATCAATGTATATTACCTCCCCTTTGACTAGAATTGAGTGACTGAAGGTTTGATTTATTTCTCTTTTTTTAAATAATGTATGTACTTTATTGAGCTTTATATTGAAAAATAAGTAATTTAAGACTACCTGTAGTGGAAAGTAGCCATCATAATGATTTTGAGACTTTTTCTAAACTTATTATGAGTTTGGGGTAAATATTGGTATAGTTTTATGCATTAGACAACTTTAATATGCAATTCAATTCTATTACTTAAATTTACCAAGAAGTTTATGCAGTGATAAGTTATATAAGTGTCTGAATATTGAATAGAAACATGGACTTACCCTGGCATCGCAATGTTTTCCACATATTGCTCCACCTCCAGCTTACTTCTTGGCTTGGGTCGCAGCAGTTTGTATATGGGCTTTTCATCGTCATCTTCAATGTCAGCATTATATGAACTTTTTATAGCTTTTTCAAATTTGTCTCTTGTTGTCCTTATGTAATAGACCTCAAGTGGCTTTGTCTTTTGGGTTGATGTACATTTTTTCCCCTTGTTGTGGGGAACTTTAACAGGCTTGAAGAAATGACTTTGTCTATTCTTTGCTTTCTTATCCTTTCCCATAGTTTTATGCTAAAAAGTATCACTCAGTTATTTAATTCTTCAGTATAATAATACTTATGGAACTTTCGTTTGGCTTTTATACCTTTTTATTAAGATTTGGGGGTGATGAATCACCTGTGTTGATAGTTTAAATAGTTTTAGAATGTCAGCATCTCTGGAGGCCTCATTGGGTGAGTCAAAGTCACAGAAGGACAATGACCTCTTATCATTGTGACCTGTCATGTGGCACACTTATTGGTTTGGTGTGAATGATAGGAATCAGGGATGCGCTGTATCTTATTTCTGTGAATGTCAGCAAGAAAAGAAATGAAATTTTGAAATTTAAAACATTTAAAATTTGTCTTATAGCCAGTGAGAGATGGAAAACTAGGTGTCATGTAATTTGATACCCTATGATGTCATACTTGCTGATGTCAGCATGTTTGTGTTTATTTTGTGTAGCATGCATGCTATAGAAAGATAACACGAAGATACAAAGCCGGAATCTAATTTTTTTAATAACAAGAATAATGCACTAATAAGTACAATACAACACTTCAACATGTAATGCGGATGCAATTTTGCTATGTACAGTAGTATCACATAAAATGCAATTGCACTATTATTCATGCACCAGCATGGCCAGGTCTTTCTTACAATTATACTGTAATATCAATGAGTAAAATGCAACTTTTTCAAAAAAATTAAAATCTGGTTATAGGACACACGGTACTAATTATACGGAAGAGCTGTGAACCAGTCTAAAAATGGGTGAAGAAATAATAGAGTATATACAGCTTTGGTGGTCCATAATTGGTTAATAATGAAAATTAAAATTTTAGTAAAAATATTTTTTGAGAGCTTATCCTATCTGTAATTTAAAAAAAATATAGACAAAATTCTATTGATGCAATTGAAGTAAATTTAGATGCTTCACCTATTAGTACTCAATAATGAAAGTAGCACCTGATTCATTTGGTGCAGAATCAATAACATGTGCTTCCTGCCAATTTATGTCAACAACATGCCGCGGGTCCTATGTTTTTCTACATTTAAAAACTTACATCAAGGTTAGTTGTGCATGGAAAAATATAGGTCTGACCATCAGCACCCAGAAATGTTAAGTTATTGAATTTTGAATATGACAGTGTTTCCATATGTTTACCATTGGAGTTGAATTAGTACCGTGTTTCCTATACAGGGCCTATACCACAACATGAGCCTGATGTTTCTATGGTTACCACGTGCATCCAGGGTATGATTTTGATGGTTTTTAGATATGACAATCATAATGGAGTCTTTCTTTCATGATTTGCATGTGATTTGGGGGAAAAAATCTATACAAAACACAGATGGGAAGGGTTGTATAAACTGGATGGGGGCATTAATTCTTTTCTTCTTGATGTTTCTCATAAAGCTTGTAAAGAAATGCCCTTTTCTCTGATTTTTTTCTCTTATATGCTGTACTTGCTGTATGTATTTTATTTCTCCTATATATATATCTTGCTTGCTTTTCAGATGTTGTGCCACAGAACTGCAAGCTGAAATCGGACAACCGATAGATTGACACAGCTTAACCAGAGATTCTCCAGGTCCATGGTTGCAGTTATGGACAGCACTATGAACCCTGCCATGGAAGTTTCTCTTAAAGGTTATATTCTTTGGTAAGTTGTGTTTTATCCTTCAATTTTATATGTTGAGTCACATTGAAGATCAATTATATTTGTCTTTTTTCCTGTCATAGAATTAAACTCCTTCACATATTTCCTATGTTCTGCCATGTCTCTCATGCTGCTGCATTCAATTTTCTGACAAACAGTATTGGAACTTTTCTGCATCCCTTTTGTTGAGGGAGCAGGGACATTCGCACTTAAAAGAATAGTTCTAAACCCTTCATTTCCAACAGAAGTCTCTGAAAGTCCTATCTGTATCGCATTATTTACACAGTCAGATTTTCTTCCACAATCTTTCCTTGGCATTTCTTGATACAGTTCAAACATTCTTTAAGTGTAACGGCATGATGAACATATTGCTCTCTCTCGCCACACCAGACCTCTTTTCTCTTCATGTTTCAAGTCCCATGACAGAAACCCCTGACATTCAGGGTGTAGGCACTGGTGCTCTTGAAAAACAGTATTCCACATCTCAGCATTTTTTTCTGCATGAACCAATCGATATGTGTTTTTCTCATCAGACCTGTTGATCTAAATAGATAAAACAAGTTTCATGTTAGAAATGTAGTTTCAGATTTGAAACAAAATCTATTTATAAATGCAACATTGCTCTGCACATACTATCAAGTGATAGTACAGAATCATTTAGCTGTAAATTAGAGCTTGCTACTTGGTATGCCAAATCAATGTATATTACCTCCCCTTTGACTAGAATTGAGTGACTGAAGGTTTGATTTATTTCTCTTTTTTTAAATAATGTATGTACTTTATTGAGCTTTATATTGAAAAATAAGTAATTTAAGACTACCTGTAGTGGAAAGTAGCCATCATAATGATTTTGAGACTTTTTCTAAACTTATTATGAGTTTGGGGTAAATATTGGTATAGTTTTATGCATTAGACAACTTTAATATGCAATTCAATTCTATTACTTAAATTTACCAAGAAGTTTATGCAGTGATAAGTTATATAAGTGTCTGAATATTGAATAGAAACATGGACTTACCCTGGCATCGCAATGTTTTCCACATATTGCTCCACCTCCAGCTTACTTCTTGGCTTGGGTCGCAGCAGTTTGTATATGGGCTTTTCATCGTCATCTTCAATGTCAGCATTATATGAACTTTTTATAGCTTTTTCAAATTTGTCTCTTGTTGTCCTTATGTAATAGACCTCAAGTGGCTTTGTCTTTTGGGTTGATGTACATTTTTTCCCCTTGTTGTGGGGAACTTTAACAGGCTTGAAGAAATGACTTTGTCTATTCTTTGCTTTCTTATCCTTTCCCATAGTTTTATGCTAAAAAGTATCACTCAGTTATTTAATTCTTCAGTATAATAATACTTATGGAACTTTCGTTTGGCTTTTATACCTTTTTATTAAGATTTGGGGGTGATGAATCACCTGTGTTGATAGTTTAAATAGTTTTAGAATGTCAGCATCTCTGGAGGCCTCATTGGGTGAGTCAAAGTCACAGAAGGACAATGACCTCTTATCATTGTGACCTGTCATGTGGCACACTTATTGGTTTGGTGTGAATGATAGGAATCAGGGATGCGCTGTATCTTATTTCTGTGAATGTCAGCAAGAAAAGAAATGAAATTTTGAAATTTAAAACATTTAAAATTTGTCTTATAGCCAGTGAGAGATGGAAAACTAGGTGTCATGTAATTTGATACCCTATGATGTCATACTTGCTGATGTCAGCATGTTTGTGTTTATTTTGTGTAGCATGCATGCTATAGAAAGATAACACGAAGATACAAAGCCGGAATCTAATTTTTTTAATAACAAGAATAATGCACTAATAAGTACAATACAACACTTCAACATGTAATGCGGATGCAATTTTGCTATGTACAGTAGTATCACATAAAATGCAATTGCACTATTATTCATGCACCAGCATGGCCAGGTCTTTCTTACAATTATACTGTAATATCAATGAGTAAAATGCAACTTTTTCAAAAAAATTAAAATCTGGTTATAGGACACACGGTACTAATTATACGGAAGAGCTGTGAACCAGTCTAAAAATGGGTGAAGAAATAATAGAGTATATACAGCTTTGGTGGTCCATAATTGGTTAATAATGAAAATTAAAATTTTAGTAAAAATATTTTTTGAGAGCTTATCCTATCTGTAATTTAAAAAAAATATAGACAAAATTCTATTGATGCAATTGAAGTAAATTTAGATGCTTCACCTATTAGTACTCAATAATGAAAGTAGCACCTGATTCATTTGGTGCAGAATCAATAACATGTGCTTCCTGCCAATTTATGTCAACAACATGCCGCGGGTCCTATGTTTTTCTACATTTAAAAACTTACATCAAGGTTAGTTGTGCATGGAAAAATATAGGTCTGACCATCAGCACCCAGAAATGTTAAGTTATTGAATTTTGAATATGACAGTGTTTCCATATGTTTACCATTGGAGTTGAATTAGTACCGTGTTTCCTATACAGGGCCTATACCACAACATGAGCCTGATGTTTCTATGGTTACCACGTGCATCCAGGGTATGATTTTGATGGTTTTTAGATATGACAATCATAATGGAGTCTTTCTTTCATGATTTGCATGTGATTTGGGGGAAAAAATCTATACAAAACACAGATGGGAAGGGTTGTATAAACTGGATGGGGGCATTAATTCTTTTCTTCTTGATGTTTCTCATAAAGCTTGTAAAGAAATGCCCTTTTCTCTGATTTTTTTCTCTTATATGCTGTACTTGCTGTATGTATTTTATTTCTCCTATATATATATCTTGCTTGCTTTTCAGATGTTGTGCCACAGAACTGCAAGCTGAAATCGGACAACCGATAGATTGACACAGCTTAACCAGAGATTCTCCAGGTCCATGGTTGCAGTTATGGACAGCACTATGAACCCTGCCATGGAAGTTTCTCTTAAAGGTTATATTCTTTGGTAAGTTGTGTTTTATCCTTCAATTTTATATGTTGAGTCACATTGAAGATCAATTATATTTGTCTTTTTTCCTGTCATAGAATTAAACTCCTTCACATATTTCCTATGTTCTGCCATGTCTCTCATGTTGCTGCATTCAATTTTCTGACAAACAGTATTGGAACTTTTCTGCATCCCTTTTGTTGAGGGAGCAGGGACATTCGCACTTAAAAGAATAGTTCTAAACCCTTCATTTCCAACAGAAGTCTCTGAAAGTCCTATCTGTATCGCATTATTTACACAGTCAGATTTTCTTCCACAATCTTTCCTTGGCATTTCTTGATACAGTTCAAACATTCTTTAAGTGTAACGGCATGATGAACATATTGCTCTCTCTCGCCACACCAGACCTCTTTTCTCTTCATGTTTCAAGTCCCATGACAGAAACCCCTGACATTCAGGGTGTAGGCACTGGTGCTCTTGAAAAACAGTATTCCACATCTCAGCATTTTTTTCTGCATGAACCAATCGATATGTGTTTTTCTCATCAGACCTGTTGATCTAAATAGATAAAACAAGTTTCATGTTAGAAATGTAGTTTCAGATTTGAAACAAAATCTATTTATAAATGCAACATTGCTCTGCACATACTATCAAGTGATAGTACAGAATCATTTAGCTGTAAATTAGAGCTTGCTACTTGGTATGCCAAATCAATGTATATTACCTCCCCTTTGACTAGAATTGAGTGACTGAAGGTTTGATTTATTTCTCTTTTTTTAAATAATGTATGTACTTTATTGAGCTTTATATTGAAAAATAAGTAATTTAAGACTACCTGTAGTGGAAAGTAGCCATCATAATGATTTTGAGACTTTTTCTAAACTTATTATGAGTTTGGGGTAAATATTGGTATAGTTTTATGCATTAGACAACTTTAATATGCAATTCAATTCTATTACTTAAATTTACCAAGAAGTTTATGCAGTGATAAGTTATATAAGTGTCTGAATATTGAATAGAAACATGGACTTACCCTGGCATCGCAATGTTTTCCACATATTGCTCCACCTCCAGCTTACTTCTTGGCTTGGGTCGCAGCAGTTTGTATATGGGCTTTTCATCGTCATCTTCAATGTCAGCATTATATGAACTTTTTATAGCTTTTTCAAATTTGTCTCTTGTTGTCCTTATGTAATAGACCTCAAGTGGCTTTGTCTTTTGGGTTGATGTACATTTTTTCCCCTTGTTGTGGGGAACTTTAACAGGCTTGAAGAAATGACTTTGTCTATTCTTTGCTTTCTTATCCTTTCCCATAGTTTTATGCTAAAAAGTATCACTCAGTTATTTAATTCTTCAGTATAATAATACTTATGGAACTTTCGTTTGGCTTTTATACCTTTTTATTAAGATTTGGGGGTGATGAATCACCTGTGTTGATAGTTTAAATAGTTTTAGAATGTCAGCATCTCTGGAGGCCTCATTGGGTGAGTCAAAGTCACAGAAGGACAATGACCTCTTATCATTGTGACCTGTCATGTGGCACACTTATTGGTTTGGTGTGAATGATAGGAATCAGGGATGCGCTGTATCTTATTTCTGTGAATGTCAGCAAGAAAAGAAATGAAATTTTGAAATTTAAAACATTTAAAATTTGTCTTATAGCCAGTGAGAGATGGAAAACTAGGTGTCATGTAATTTGATACCCTATGATGTCATACTTGCTGATGTCAGCATGTTTGTGTTTATTTTGTGTAGCATGCATGCTATAGAAAGATAACACGAAGATACAAAGCCGGAATCTAATTTTTTTAATAACAAGAATAATGCACTAATAAGTACAATACAACACTTCAACATGTAATGCGGATGCAATTTTGCTATGTACAGTAGTATCACATAAAATGCAATTGCACTATTATTCATGCACCAGCATGGCCAGGTCTTTCTTACAATTATACTGTAATATCAATGAGTAAAATGCAACTTTTTCAAAAAAATTAAAATCTGGTTATAGGACACACGGTACTAATTATACGGAAGAGCTGTGAACCAGTCTAAAAATGGGTGAAGAAATAATAGAGTATATACAGCTTTGGTGGTCCATAATTGGTTAATAATGAAAATTAAAATTTTAGTAAAAATATTTTTTGAGAGCTTATCCTATCTGTAATTTAAAAAAAATATAGACAAAATTCTATTGATGCAATTGAAGTAAATTTAGATGCTTCACCTATTAGTACTCAATAATGAAAGTAGCACCTGATTCATTTGGTGCAGAATCAATAACATGTGCTTCCTGCCAATTTATGTCAACAACATGCCGCGGGTCCTATGTTTTTCTACATTTAAAAACTTACATCAAGGTTAGTTGTGCATGGAAAAATATAGGTCTGACCATCAGCACCCAGAAATGTTAAGTTATTGAATTTTGAATATGACAGTGTTTCCATATGTTTACCATTGGAGTTGAATTAGTACCGTGTTTCCTATACAGGGCCTATACCACAACATGAGCCTGATGTTTCTATGGTTACCACGTGCATCCAGGGTATGATTTTGATGGTTTTTAGATATGACAATCATAATGGAGTCTTTCTTTCATGATTTGCATGTGATTTGGGGGAAAAAATCTATACAAAACACAGATGGGAAGGGTTGTATAAACTGGATGGGGGCATTAATTCTTTTCTTCTTGATGTTTCTCATAAAGCTTGTAAAGAAATGCCCTTTTCTCTGATTTTTTTCTCTTATATGCTGTACTTGCTGTATGTATTTTATTTCTCCTATATATATATCTTGCTTGCTTTTCAGATGTTGTGCCACAGAACTGCAAGCTGAAATCGGACAACCGATAGATTGACACAGCTTAACCAGAGATTCTCCAGGTCCATGGTTGCAGTTATGGACAGCACTATGAACCCTGCCATGGAAGTTTCTCTTAAAGGTTATATTCTTTGGTAAGTTGTGTTTTATCCTTCAATTTTATATGTTGAGTCACATTGAAGATCAATTATATTTGTCTTTTTTCCTGTCATAGAATTAAACTCCTTCACATATTTCCTATGTTCTGCCATGTCTCTCATGTTGCTGCATTCAATTTTCTGACAAACAGTATTGGAACTTTTCTGCATCCCTTTTGTTGAGGGAGCAGGGACATTCGCACTTAAAAGAATAGTTCTAAACCCTTCATTTCCAACAGAAGTCTCTGAAAGTCCTATCTGTATCGCATTATTTACACAGTCAGATTTTCTTCCACAATCTTTCCTTGGCATTTCTTGATACAGTTCAAACATTCTTTAAGTGTAACGGCATGATGAACATATTGCTCTCTCTCGCCACACCAGACCTCTTTTCTCTTCATGTTTCAAGTCCCATGACAGAAACCCCTGACATTCAGGGTGTAGGCACTGGTGCTCTTGAAAAACAGTATTCCACATCTCAGCATTTTTTTCTGCATGAACCAATCGATATGTGTTTTTCTCATCAGACCTGTTGATCTAAATAGATAAAACAAGTTTCATGTTAGAAATGTAGTTTCAGATTTGAAACAAAATCTATTTATAAATGCAACATTGCTCTGCACATACTATCAAGTGATAGTACAGAATCATTTAGCTGTAAATTAGAGCTTGCTACTTGGTATGCCAAATCAATGTATATTACCTCCCCTTTGACTAGAATTGAGTGACTGAAGGTTTGATTTATTTCTCTTTTTTTAAATAATGTATGTACTTTATTGAGCTTTATATTGAAAAATAAGTAATTTAAGACTACCTGTAGTGGAAAGTAGCCATCATAATGATTTTGAGACTTTTTCTAAACTTATTATGAGTTTGGGGTAAATATTGGTATAGTTTTATGCATTAGACAACTTTAATATGCAATTCAATTCTATTACTTAAATTTACCAAGAAGTTTATGCAGTGATAAGTTATATAAGTGTCTGAATATTGAATAGAAACATGGACTTACCCTGGCATCGCAATGTTTTCCACATATTGCTCCACCTCCAGCTTACTTCTTGGCTTGGGTCGCAGCAGTTTGTATATGGGCTTTTCATCGTCATCTTCAATGTCAGCATTATATGAACTTTTTATAGCTTTTTCAAATTTGTCTCTTGTTGTCCTTATGTAATAGACCTCAAGTGGCTTTGTCTTTTGGGTTGATGTACATTTTTTCCCCTTGTTGTGGGGAACTTTAACAGGCTTGAAGAAATGACTTTGTCTATTCTTTGCTTTCTTATCCTTTCCCATAGTTTTATGCTAAAAAGTATCACTCAGTTATTTAATTCTTCAGTATAATAATACTTATGGAACTTTCGTTTGGCTTTTATACCTTTTTATTAAGATTTGGGGGTGATGAATCACCTGTGTTGATAGTTTAAATAGTTTTAGAATGTCAGCATCTCTGGAGGCCTCATTGGGTGAGTCAAAGTCACAGAAGGACAATGACCTCTTATCATTGTGACCTGTCATGTGGCACACTTATTGGTTTGGTGTGAATGATAGGAATCAGGGATGCGCTGTATCTTATTTCTGTGAATGTCAGCAAGAAAAGAAATGAAATTTTGAAATTTAAAACATTTAAAATTTGTCTTATAGCCAGTGAGAGATGGAAAACTAGGTGTCATGTAATTTGATACCCTATGATGTCATACTTGCTGATGTCAGCATGTTTGTGTTTATTTTGTGTAGCATGCATGCTATAGAAAGATAACACGAAGATACAAAGCCGGAATCTAATTTTTTTAATAACAAGAATAATGCACTAATAAGTACAATACAACACTTCAACATGTAATGCGGATGCAATTTTGCTATGTACAGTAGTATCACATAAAATGCAATTGCACTATTATTCATGCACCAGCATGGCCAGGTCTTTCTTACAATTATACTGTAATATCAATGAGTAAAATGCAACTTTTTCAAAAAAATTAAAATCTGGTTATAGGACACACGGTACTAATTATACGGAAGAGCTGTGAACCAGTCTAAAAATGGGTGAAGAAATAATAGAGTATATACAGCTTTGGTGGTCCATAATTGGTTAATAATGAAAATTAAAATTTTAGTAAAAATATTTTTTGAGAGCTTATCCTATCTGTAATTTAAAAAAAATATAGACAAAATTCTATTGATGCAATTGAAGTAAATTTAGATGCTTCACCTATTAGTACTCAATAATGAAAGTAGCACCTGATTCATTTGGTGCAGAATCAATAACATGTGCTTCCTGCCAATTTATGTCAACAACATGCCGCGGGTCCTATGTTTTTCTACATTTAAAAACTTACATCAAGGTTAGTTGTGCATGGAAAAATATAGGTCTGACCATCAGCACCCAGAAATGTTAAGTTATTGAATTTTGAATATGACAGTGTTTCCATATGTTTACCATTGGAGTTGAATTAGTACCGTGTTTCCTATACAGGGCCTATACCACAACATGAGCCTGATGTTTCTATGGTTACCACGTGCATCCAGGGTATGATTTTGATGGTTTTTAGATATGACAATCATAATGGAGTCTTTCTTTCATGATTTGCATGTGATTTGGGGGAAAAAATCTATACAAAACACAGATGGGAAGGGTTGTATAAACTGGATGGGGGCATTAATTCTTTTCTTCTTGATGTTTCTCATAAAGCTTGTAAAGAAATGCCCTTTTCTCTGATTTTTTTCTCTTATATGCTGTACTTGCTGTATGTATTTTATTTCTCCTATATATATATCTTGCTTGCTTTTCAGATGTTGTGCCACAGAACTGCAAGCTGAAATCGGACAACCGATAGATTGACACAGCTTAACCAGAGATTCTCCAGGTCCATGGTTGCAGTTATGGACAGCACTATGAACCCTGCCATGGAAGTTTCTCTTAAAGGTTATATTCTTTGGTAAGTTGTGTTTTATCCTTCAATTTTATATGTTGAGTCACATTGAAGATCAATTATATTTGTCTTTTTTCCTGTCATAGAATTAAACTCCTTCACATATTTCCTATGTTCTGCCATGTCTCTCATGTTGCTGCATTCAATTTTCTGACAAACAGTATTGGAACTTTTCTGCATCCCTTTTGTTGAGGGAGCAGGGACATTCGCACTTAAAAGAATAGTTCTAAACCCTTCATTTCCAACAGAAGTCTCTGAAAGTCCTATCTGTATCGCATTATTTACACAGTCAGATTTTCTTCCACAATCTTTCCTTGGCATTTCTTGATACAGTTCAAACATTCTTTAAGTGTAACGGCATGATGAACATATTGCTCTCTCTCGCCACACCAGACCTCTTTTCTCTTCATGTTTCAAGTCCCATGACAGAAACCCCTGACATTCAGGGTGTAGGCACTGGTGCTCTTGAAAAACAGTATTCCACATCTCAGCATTTTTTTCTGCATGAACCAATCGATATGTGTTTTTCTCATCAGACCTGTTGATCTAAATAGATAAAACAAGTTTCATGTTAGAAATGTAGTTTCAGATTTGAAACAAAATCTATTTATAAATGCAACATTGCTCTGCACATACTATCAAGTGATAGTACAGAATCATTTAGCTGTAAATTAGAGCTTGCTACTTGGTATGCCAAATCAATGTATATTACCTCCCCTTTGACTAGAATTGAGTGACTGAAGGTTTGATTTATTTCTCTTTTTTTAAATAATGTATGTACTTTATTGAGCTTTATATTGAAAAATAAGTAATTTAAGACTACCTGTAGTGGAAAGTAGCCATCATAATGATTTTGAGACTTTTTCTAAACTTATTATGAGTTTGGGGTAAATATTGGTATAGTTTTATGCATTAGACAACTTTAATATGCAATTCAATTCTATTACTTAAATTTACCAAGAAGTTTATGCAGTGATAAGTTATATAAGTGTCTGAATATTGAATAGAAACATGGACTTACCCTGGCATCGCAATGTTTTCCACATATTGCTCCACCTCCAGCTTACTTCTTGGCTTGGGTCGCAGCAGTTTGTATATGGGCTTTTCATCGTCATCTTCAATGTCAGCATTATATGAACTTTTTATAGCTTTTTCAAATTTGTCTCTTGTTGTCCTTATGTAATAGACCTCAAGTGGCTTTGTCTTTTGGGTTGATGTACATTTTTTCCCCTTGTTGTGGGGAACTTTAACAGGCTTGAAGAAATGACTTTGTCTATTCTTTGCTTTCTTATCCTTTCCCATAGTTTTATGCTAAAAAGTATCACTCAGTTATTTAATTCTTCAGTATAATAATACTTATGGAACTTTCGTTTGGCTTTTATACCTTTTTATTAAGATTTGGGGGTGATGAATCACCTGTGTTGATAGTTTAAATAGTTTTAGAATGTCAGCATCTCTGGAGGCCTCATTGGGTGAGTCAAAGTCACAGAAGGACAATGACCTCTTATCATTGTGACCTGTCATGTGGCACACTTATTGGTTTGGTGTGAATGATAGGAATCAGGGATGCGCTGTATCTTATTTCTGTGAATGTCAGCAAGAAAAGAAATGAAATTTTGAAATTTAAAACATTTAAAATTTGTCTTATAGCCAGTGAGAGATGGAAAACTAGGTGTCATGTAATTTGATACCCTATGATGTCATACTTGCTGATGT
The DNA here is from genome assembly GCA_029339505.1 of Unio delphinus. Taxonomy (NCBI): domain Eukaryota; kingdom Metazoa; phylum Mollusca; class Bivalvia; order Unionida; family Unionidae; genus Unio; species Unio delphinus. The sequence goes on along the minus strand of JAQISU010000668.1, from coordinate 5,180 downwards.
CAGCATGTTTGTGTTTATTTTGTGTAGCATGCATGCTATAGAAAGATAACACGAAGATACAAAGCCGGAATCTAATTTTTTTAATAACAAGAATAATGCACTAATAAGTACAATACAACACTTCAACATGTAATGCGGATGCAATTTTGCTATGTACAGTAGTATCACATAAAATGCAATTGCACTATTATTCATGCACCAGCATGGCCAGGTCTTTCTTACAATTATACTGTAATATCAATGAGTAAAATGCAACTTTTTCAAAAAAATTAAAATCTGGTTATAGGACACACGGTACTAATTATACGGAAGAGCTGTGAACCAGTCTAAAAATGGGTGAAGAAATAATAGAGTATATACAGCTTTGGTGGTCCATAATTGGTTAATAATGAAAATTAAAATTTTAGTAAAAATATTTTTTGAGAGCTTATCCTATCTGTAATTTAAAAAAAATATAGACAAAATTCTATTGATGCAATTGAAGTAAATTTAGATGCTTCACCTATTAGTACTCAATAATGAAAGTAGCACCTGATTCATTTGGTGCAGAATCAATAACATGTGCTTCCTGCCAATTTATGTCAACAACATGCCGCGGGTCCTATGTTTTTCTACATTTAAAAACTTACATCAAGGTTAGTTGTGCATGGAAAAATATAGGTCTGACCATCAGCACCCAGAAATGTTAAGTTATTGAATTTTGAATATGACAGTGTTTCCATATGTTTACCATTGGAGTTGAATTAGTACCGTGTTTCCTATACAGGGCCTATACCACAACATGAGCCTGATGTTTCTATGGTTACCACGTGCATCCAGGGTATGATTTTGATGGTTTTTAGATATGACAATCATAATGGAGTCTTTCTTTCATGATTTGCATGTGATTTGGGGGAAAAAATCTATACAAAACACAGATGGGAAGGGTTGTATAAACTGGATGGGGGCATTAATTCTTTTCTTCTTGATGTTTCTCATAAAGCTTGTAAAGAAATGCCCTTTTCTCTGATTTTTTTCTCTTATATGCTGTACTTGCTGTATGTATTTTATTTCTCCTATATATATATCTTGCTTGCTTTTCAGATGTTGTGCCACAGAACTGCAAGCTGAAATCGGGACAACCGATAGATTGACACAGCTTAACCAGAGATTCTCCAGGTCCATGGTTGCAGTTATGGACAGCACTATGAACCCTGCCATGGAAGTTTCTCTTAAAGGTTATATTCTTTGGTAAGTTGTGTTTTATCCTTCAATTTTATATGTTGAGTCACATTGAAGATCAATTATATTTGTCTTTTTTTCCTGTCATAGAATTAAACTCCTTCACATATTTCCTATGTTCTGCCATGTCTCTCATGTTGCTGCATTCAATTTTCTGACAAACAGTATTGGAACTTTTCTGCATCCCTTTTGTTGAGGGAGCAGGGACATTCGCACTTAAAAGAATAGTTCTAAACCCTTCATTTCCAACAGAAGTCTCTGAAAGTCCTATCTGTATCGCATTATTTACACAGTCAGATTTTCTTCCACAATCTTTCCTTGGCATTTCTTGATACAGTTCAAACATTCTTTAAGTGTAACGGCATGATGAACATATTGCTCTCTCTCGCCACACCAGACCTCTTTTCTCTTCATGTTTCAAGTCCCATGACAGAAACCCCTGACATTCAGGGTGTAGGCACTGGTGCTCTTGAAAAACAGTATTCCACATCTCAGCATTTTTTTCTGCATGAACCAATCGATATGTGTTTTTCTCATCAGACCTGTTGATCTAAATAGATAAAACAAGTTTCATGTTAGAAATGTAGTTTCAGATTTGAAACAAAATCTATTTATAAATGCAACATTGCTCTGCACATACTATCAAGTGATAGTACAGAATCATTTAGCTGTAAATTAGAGCTTGCTACTTGGTATGCCAAATCAATGTATATTACCTCCCCTTTGACTAGAATTGAGTGACTGAAGGTTTGATTTATTTCTCTTTTTTTAAATAATGTATGTACTTTATTGAGCTTTATATTGAAAAATAAGTAATTTAAGACTACCTGTAGTGGAAAGTAGCCATCATAATGATTTTGAGACTTTTTCTAAACTTATTATGAGTTTGGGGTAAATATTGGTATAGTTTTATGCATTAGACAACTTTAATATGCAATTCAATTCTATTACTTAAATTTACCAAGAAGTTTTATGCAGTGATAAGTTATATAAGTGTCTGAATATTGAATAGAAACATGGACTTACCCTGGCATCGCAATGTTTTCCACATATTGCTCCACCTCCAGCTTACTTCTTGGCTTGGGTCGCAGCAGTTTGTATATGGGCTTTTCATCGTCATCTTCAATGTCAGCATTATATGAACTTTTTATAGCTTTTTCAAATTTGTCTCTTGTTGTCCTTATGTAATAGACCTCAAGTGGCTTTGTCTTTTGGGTTGATGTACATTTTTTCCCCTTGTTGTGGGGAACTTTAACAGGCTTGAAGAAATGACTTTGTCTATTCTTTGCTTTCTTATCCTTTCCCATAGTTTTATGCTAAAAAGTATCACTCAGTTATTTAATTCTTCAGTATAATAATACTTATGGAACTTTCGTTTGGCTTTTATACCTTTTTATTAAGATTTGGGGGTGATGAATCACCTGTGTTGATAGTTTAAATAGTTTTAGAATGTCAGCATCTCTGGAGGCCTCATTGGGTGAGTCAAAGTCACAGAAGGACAATGACCTCTTATCATTGTGACCTGTCATGTGGCACACTTATTGGTTTGGTGTGAATGATAGGAATCAGGGATGCGCTGTATCTTATTTCTGTGAATGTCAGCAAGAAAAGAAATGAAATTTTGAAATTTAAAACATTTAAAATTTGTCTTATAGCCAGTGAGAGATGGAAAACTAGGTGTCATGTAATTTGATACCCTATGATGTCATACTTGCTGATGTCAGCATGTTTGTGTTTATTTTGTGTAGCATGCATGCTATAGAAAGATAACACGAAGATACAAAGCCGGAATCTAATTTTTTTAATAACAAGAATAATGCACTAATAAGTACAATACAACACTTCAACATGTAATGCGGATGCAATTTTGCTATGTACAGTAGTATCACATAAAATGCAATTGCACTATTATTCATGCACCAGCATGGCCAGGTCTTTCTTACAATTATACTGTAATATCAATGAGTAAAATGCAACTTTTTCAAAAAATTAAAATCTGGTTATAGGACACACGGTACTAATTATACGGAAGAGCTGTGAACCAGTCTAAAAATGGGTGAAGAAATAATAGAGTATATACAGCTTTGGTGGTCCATAATTGGTTAATAATGAAAATTAAAATTTTAGTAAAAATATTTTTTGAGAGCTTATCCTATCTGTAATTTAAAAAAAATATAGACAAAATTCTATTGATGCAATTGAAGTAAATTTAGATGCTCACCTATTAGTACTCAATAATGAAAGTAGCACCTGATTCATTTGGTGCAGAATCAATAACATGTGCTTCCTGCCAATTTATGTCAACAACATGCCGCGGGTCCTATGTTTTTCTACATTTAAAAACTTACATCAAGGTTAGTTGTGCATGGAAAAAATATAGGTCTGACCATCAGCACCCAGAAATGTTAAGTTATTGAATTTTGAATATGACAGTGTTTCCATATGTTTACCATTGGAGTTGAATTAGTACCGTGTTTCCTATACAGGGCCTATACCACAACATGAGCCTGATGTTTCTATGGTTTACCACGTGCATCCAGGGTATGATTTTGATGGTTTTTAGATATGACAATCATAATGGAGTCTTTCTTTCATGATTTGCATGTGATTTGGGGGAAAAAATCTATACAAAACACAGATGGGAAGGGTTGTATAAACTGGATGGGGGCATTAATTCTTTTCTTCTTGATGTTTCTCATAAAGCTTGTAAAGAAATGCCCTTTTCTCTGATTTTTTTCTCTTATATGCTGTACTTGCTGTATGTATTTTATTTCTCCTATATATATATCTTGCTTGCTTTTCAGATGTTGTGCCACAGAACTGCAAGCTGAAATCGGACAACCGATAGATTGACACAGCTTAACCAGAGATTCTCCAGGTCCATGGTTGCAGTTATGGACAGCACTATGAACCCTGCCATGGAAGTTTCTCTTAAAGGTTATATTCTTTGGTAAGTTGTGTTTTATCCTTCAATTTTATATGTTGAGTCACATTGAAGATCAATTATATTTGTCTTTTTTCCTGTCATAGAATTAAACTCCTTCACATATTTCCTATGTTCTGCCATGTCTCTCATGTTGCTGCATTCAATTTTCTGACAAACAGTATTGGAACTTTTCTGCATCCCTTTTGTTGAGGGAGCAGGGACATTCGCACTTAAAAGAATAGTTCTAAACCCTTCATTTCCAACAGAAGTCTCTGAAAGTCCTATCTGTATCGCATTATTTACACAGTCAGATTTTCTTCCACAATCTTTCCTTGGCATTTCTTGATACAGTTCAAACATTCTTTAAGTGTAACGGCATGATGAACATATTGCTCTCTCTCGCCACACCAGACCTCTTTTCTCTTCATGTTTCAAGTCCCATGACAGAAACCCTGACATTCAGGGTGTAGGCACTGGTGCTCTTGAAAAACAGTATTCCACATCTCAGCATTTTTTTCTGCATGAACCAATCGATATGTGTTTTTCTCATCAGACCTGTTGATCTAAATAGATAAAACAAGTTTCATGTTAGAAATGTAGTTTCAGATTTGAAACAAAATCTATTTATAAATGCAACATTGCTCTGCACATACTATCAAGTGATAGTACAGAATCATTTAGCTGTAAATTAGAGCTTGCTACTTGGTATGCCAAATCAATGTATATTACCTCCCCTTTGACTAGAATTGAGTGACTGAAGGTTTGATTTATTTCTCTTTTTTTAAATAATGTATGTACTTTATTGAGCTTTATATTGAAAAATAAGTAATTTAAGACTACCTGTAGTGGAAAGTAGCCATCATAATGATTTTGAGACTTTTTCTAAACTTATTATGAGTTTGGGGTAAATATTGGTATAGTTTTATGCATTAGACAACTTTAATATGCAATTCAATTCTATTACTTAAATTTACCAAGAAGTTTATGCAGTGATAAGTTATATAAGTGTCTGAATATTGAATAGAAACATGGA
>JAQISU010000667.1:0-61876 GCA_029339505.1 Unio delphinus | reverse complement strand
AAAATCATACCCTGGATGCACGTGGTAACCATAGAAACATCAGGCTCATGTTGTGGTATAGGCCCTGTATAGGAAACACGGTACTAATTCAACTCCAATGGTAAACATATGGAAACACTGTCATATTCAAAATTCAATAACTTAACATTTCTGGGTGCTGATGGTCAGACCTATATTTTTCCATGCACAACTAACCTTGATGTAAGTTTTTAAATGTAGAAAAACATAGGACCCGCGGCATTTTGTTGACATAAATTGACAGGAAGCACATGTTATTGATTCTGCACCAAATGAATCAGGTGCTACTTTCATTATTGAGTAGTAATAGGTGAAGCCTCTAAATTTACTTCAATTGCATCAATAGAATTTTGTCCATATTTTTTTTAAATTACAGATAGGATAAGCTCTCAAAAAATATTTTTACTAAAATTTTAATTTTCATTATTAACCAATTATGGACCACCAAAGCCTTATATACTCTATTATTTCTTCACCCATTTTAGACTGGTTCACAGCTCTTCCGTATAATTAGTACCGTGTGTCCTATAACCAGATTTTAATTTTTTTGAAAAAGTTGCATTTTACTCATTGATATTAGAGTATAATTGTAGGAAAGACCTGGCCATGCTGGTGCATGAATAATAGTGCAATTGCATTTTATGTGATACTACTGTACATAGCAAAATTGCATCCGCATTACATGTTGAAGTGTTGTATTGTACTTATTAGTGCATTATTCTTGTTATTAAAAAAATTAGATTCCGGCTTTGTATCTTCGTGTTATCTTTCTATAGCATGCATGCTACACAAAATAAACACAAACATGCTGACATCAGCAAGTATGACATCATAGGGTATCAAATTACATGACACCTAGTTTTTCCATCTCTCACTGGCTATAAGACAAGTTTTAAATGTTTTAAATTTCAAAATTTCATTTCTTTTCTTGCTGACATTCACAGAAATAAGATACAGCGCATCCCTGATTCCTATCATTCACACCAAACCAATAAGTGTGCCACATGACAGGTCAAAATGATAAGAGGTCATTGTCCTTCTGTGACTCTGACTCACCCAAGGAGGCCTCCAGAGATGCTGACATTCTAAAACTATTTAAACTATCAACACAGGTGATTCATCACCCCCAAATCTTAATAAAAAGATATAAAAGCCAAAGGAAAGTTCCATAAGTATTATAATACTGAAGAATTAAATAACTGAGTGATACTTTTTAGCATAAAACTATGGGAAAGGATAAGAAAGCAAAGAATAGACAAAGTCATTTCTTCAAGCCTGGTAATGTTCCCCACAACATGGGGAAAAAATGTACATCAACCCAAAAGACAAAGCCACTTGAGGTCTATTACATAAGGACAACAAGAGACAAATTTGAAAAAGCTATAAAAAGTTCATATAATGCTGACATTGAAGATGACGATGAAAAGCCCATATACAAACTGCTGCGACCCAAGCCAAGAAGTAAGCTGGAGGTGGAGCAATATGTGGAAAACATTGCGATGCCAGGGTAAGTCCATGTTTCTATTCAATATTCAGACACTTATATAACTTATCACTGCATAAACTTCTTGGTAAATTTAAGTAATAGAATTGAATTGCATATTAAAGTTGTCTAATGCATAAAACTATACCAATATTTACCCCAAACTCATAATAAGTTTAGAAAAAGTCTCAAAATCATTATGATGGCTACTTTCCACTACAGGTAGTCTTAAATTACTTACTTTTCAATATAAAGCTCAATAAAGTACATACATTATTTAAAAAAAGAGAAATAAATCAAACCTTCAGTCACTCAATTCTAGTCAAAGGGGAGGTAATATACATTGATTTGGCATACCAAGTAGCAAGCTCTAATTTACAGCTAAATGATTCTGTACTATCACTTGATAGTATGTGCAGAGCAATGTTGCATTTATAAATAGATTTTGTTTCAAATCTGAAACTACATTTCTAACATGAAATTTGTTTTATCTATTTAAATCAACAGGTCTGATGAGAAAAACACATATCGATTGGTTCATGCAGAAAAAAATGCTGAGATGTGGAATACTGTTTTTCAAGAGCACCAGTGCCTACACCCTGAATGTCAGGGGTTTCTGTCATGGGACTTGAAACATGAAGAGAAAAGAGGTTTGGTGTGGCGAGAGAGAGCAATATGTTCATCATGCCGTTACACTTAAAGAATGTTTGAACTGTATCAAGAAATGCCAAGGAAAGGTTGTGGAAGAAAAACTGACTGTGTAAATAATGCGATACAGATAGGACTTTCAGAGACTTCTGTTGGAAATGAAGGGTTCAGAACTATTCTTTTAAGTGCGAATGTCCCTGCTCCCTCAACAAAAGGGATGCAGAAAAGTTCCAATACTGTTTGTCAGAAAATTGAATGCAGCAACATGAGAGACATGGCAGAACATAGGAAATATGTGAAGGAGTTTAATTCTATGACAGGAAAAAAGACATATAATTGATCTTCAATGTGACTCAACATATAAAATTGAAGGATAAAACACAACTTACCAAAGAATATAACCTTTAAGAGAAACTTCCATGGCAGGGTTCATAGTGCTGTCCATAACTGCAACCATGGACCTGGAGAATCTCTGGTTAAGCTGTGTCAATCTATCGGTTGTCCGATTTCAGCTTGCAGTTCTGTGGCACAACATCTGAAAAGCAAGCAAGATATATATATATAGGAGAAATAAAATACATACAGCAAGTACAGCATATAAGAGAAAAATAATCAGAGAAAAGGGCATTTCTTTACAAGCTTTATGAGAAACATCAAGAAGAAAAGAATTAATGCCCCCATCCAGTTTATACAACCCTTCCCATCTGTGTTTTGTATAGATTTTTTCCCCAAAATCACATGCAAATCATGAAAGAAAGACTCCATTATGATTGTCATATCTAAAAACCACCAAAATCATACCCTGGATGCACGTGGTAACCATAGAAACATCAGGCTCATGTTGTGGTATAGGCCCTGTATAGGAAACACGGTACTAATTCAACTCCAATGGTAAACATATGGAAACACTGTCATATTCAAAATTCAATAACTTAACATTTCTGGGTGCTGATGGTCAGACCTATATTTTTCCATGCACAACTAACCTTGATGTAAGTTTTTAAATGTAGAAAAACATAGGACCCGCGGCATTTTGTTGACATAAATTGACAGGAAGCACATGTTATTGATTCTGCACCAAATGAATCAGGTGCTACTTTCATTATTGAGTAGTAATAGGTGAAGCCTCTAAATTTACTTCAATTGCATCAATAGAATTTTGTCCATATTTTTTTTAAATTACAGATAGGATAAGCTCTCAAAAAATATTTTTACTAAAATTTTAATTTTCATTATTAACCAATTATGGACCACCAAAGCCTTATATACTCTATTATTTCTTCACCCATTTTTAGACTGGTTCACAGCTCTTCCGTATAATTAGTACCGTGTGTCCTATAACCAGATTTTAATTTTTTTGAAAAAGTTGCATTTTACTCATTGATATTAGAGTATAATTGTAGGAAAGACCTGGCCATGCTGGTGCATGAATAATAGTGCAATTGCATTTTATGTGATACTACTGTACATAGCAAAATTGCATCCGCATTACATGTTGAAGTGTTGTATTGTACTTATTAGTGCATTATTCTTGTTATTAAAAAAATTAGATTCCGGCTTTGTATCTTCGTGTTATCTTTCTATAGCATGCATGCTACACAAAATAAACACAAACATGCTGACATCAGCAAGTATGACATCATAGGGTATCAAATTACATGACACCTAGTTTTTCCATCTCTCACTGGCTATAAGACAAGTTTTAAATGTTTTAAATTTCAAAATTTCATTTCTTTTCTTGCTGACATTCACAGAAATAAGATACAGCGCATCCCTGATTCCTATCATTCACACCAAACCAATAAGTGTGCCACATGACAGGTCAAAATGATAAGAGGTCATTGTCCTTCTGTGACTCTGACTCACCCAAGGAGGCCTCCAGAGATGCTGACATTCTAAAACTATTTAAACTATCAACACAGGTGATTCATCACCCCCAAATCTTAATAAAAAGATATAAAAGCCAAAGGAAAGTTCCATAAGTATTATAATACTGAAGAATTAAATAACTGAGTGATACTTTTTAGCATAAAACTATGGGAAAGGATAAGAAAGCAAAGAATAGACAAAGTCATTTCTTCAAGCCTGGTAATGTTCCCCACAACATGGGGAAAAAATGTACATCAACCCAAAAGACAAAGCCACTTGAGGTCTATTACATAAGGACAACAAGAGACAAATTTGAAAAAGCTATAAAAAGTTCATATAATGCTGACATTGAAGATGACGATGAAAAGCCCATATACAAACTGCTGCGACCCAAGCCAAGAAGTAAGCTGGAGGTGGAGCAATATGTGGAAAACATTGCGATGCCAGGGTAAGTCCATGTTTCTATTCAATATTCAGACACTTATATAACTTATCACTGCATAAACTTCTTGGTAAATTTAAGTAATAGAATTGAATTGCATATTAAAGTTGTCTAATGCATAAAACTATACCAATATTTACCCCAAACTCATAATAAGTTTAGAAAAAGTCTCAAAATCATTATGATGGCTACTTTCCACTACAGGTAGTCTTAAATTACTTACTTTTCAATATAAAGCTCAATAAAGTACATACATTATTTAAAAAAAGAGAAATAAATCAAACCTTCAGTCACTCAATTCTAGTCAAAGGGGAGGTAATATACATTGATTTGGCATACCAAGTAGCAAGCTCTAATTTACAGCTAAATGATTCTGTACTATCACTTGATAGTATGTGCAGAGCAATGTTGCATTTATAAATAGATTTTGTTTCAAATCTGAAACTACATTTCTAACATGAAATTTGTTTTATCTATTTAAATCAACAGGTCTGATGAGAAAAACACATATCGATTGGTTCATGCAGAAAAAAATGCTGAGATGTGGAATACTGTTTTTCAAGAGCACCAGTGCCTACACCCTGAATGTCAGGGGTTTCTGTCATGGGACTTGAAACATGAAGAGAAAAGAGGTTTGGTGTGGCGAGAGAGAGCAATATGTTCATCATGCCGTTACACTTAAAGAATGTTTGAACTGTATCAAGAAATGCCAAGGAAAGGTTGTGGAAGAAAAACTGACTGTGTAAATAATGCGATACAGATAGGACTTTCAGAGACTTCTGTTGGAAATGAAGGGTTCAGAACTATTCTTTTAAGTGCGAATGTCCCTGCTCCCTCAACAAAAGGGATGCAGAAAAGTTCCAATACTGTTTGTCAGAAAATTGAATGCAGCAACATGAGAGACATGGCAGAACATAGGAAATATGTGAAGGAGTTTAATTCTATGACAGGAAAAAAGACATATAATTGATCTTCAATGTGACTCAACATATAAAATTGAAGGATAAAACACAACTTACCAAAGAATATAACCTTTAAGAGAAACTTCCATGGCAGGGTTCATAGTGCTGTCCATAACTGCAACCATGGACCTGGAGAATCTCTGGTTAAGCTGTGTCAATCTATCGGTTGTCCGATTTCAGCTTGCAGTTCTGTGGCACAACATCTGAAAAGCAAGCAAGATATATATATATAGGAGAAATAAAATACATACAGCAAGTACAGCATATAAGAGAAAAATAATCAGAGAAAAGGGCATTTCTTTACAAGCTTTATGAGAAACATCAAGAAGAAAAGAATTAATGCCCCCATCCAGTTTATACAACCCTTCCCATCTGTGTTTTGTATAGATTTTTTCCCCAAAATCACATGCAAATCATGAAAGAAAGACTCCATTATGATTGTCATATCTAAAAACCACCAAAATCATACCCTGGATGCACGTGGTAACCATAGAAACATCAGGCTCATGTTGTGGTATAGGCCCTGTATAGGAAACACGGTACTAATTCAACTCCAATGGTAAACATATGGAAACACTGTCATATTCAAAATTCAATAACTTAACATTTCTGGGTGCTGATGGTCAGACCTATATTTTTCCATGCACAACTAACCTTGATGTAAGTTTTTAAATGTAGAAAAACATAGGACCCGCGGCATTTTGTTGACATAAATTGACAGGAAGCACATGTTATTGATTCTGCACCAAATGAATCAGGTGCTACTTTCATTATTGAGTAGTAATAGGTGAAGCCTCTAAATTTACTTCAATTGCATCAATAGAATTTTGTCCATATTTTTTTTAAATTACAGATAGGATAAGCTCTCAAAAAATATTTTTACTAAAATTTTAATTTTCATTATTAACCAATTATGGACCACCAAAGCCTTATATACTCTATTATTTCTTCACCCATTTTTAGACTGGTTCACAGCTCTTCCGTATAATTAGTACCGTGTGTCCTATAACCAGATTTTAATTTTTTTGAAAAAGTTGCATTTTACTCATTGATATTAGAGTATAATTGTAGGAAAGACCTGGCCATGCTGGTGCATGAATAATAGTGCAATTGCATTTTATGTGATACTACTGTACATAGCAAAATTGCATCCGCATTACATGTTGAAGTGTTGTATTGTACTTATTAGTGCATTATTCTTGTTATTAAAAAAATTAGATTCCGGCTTTGTATCTTCGTGTTATCTTTCTATAGCATGCATGCTACACAAAATAAACACAAACATGCTGACATCAGCAAGTATGACATCATAGGGTATCAAATTACATGACACCTAGTTTTTCCATCTCTCACTGGCTATAAGACAAGTTTTAAATGTTTTAAATTTCAAAATTTCATTTCTTTTCTTGCTGACATTCACAGAAATAAGATACAGCGCATCCCTGATTCCTATCATTCACACCAAACCAATAAGTGTGCCACATGACAGGTCAAAATGATAAGAGGTCATTGTCCTTCTGTGACTCTGACTCACCCAAGGAGGCCTCCAGAGATGCTGACATTCTAAAACTATTTAAACTATCAACACAGGTGATTCATCACCCCCAAATCTTAATAAAAAGATATAAAAGCCAAAGGAAAGTTCCATAAGTATTATAATACTGAAGAATTAAATAACTGAGTGATACTTTTTAGCATAAAACTATGGGAAAGGATAAGAAAGCAAAGAATAGACAAAGTCATTTCTTCAAGCCTGGTAATGTTCCCCACAACATGGGGAAAAAATGTACATCAACCCAAAAGACAAAGCCACTTGAGGTCTATTACATAAGGACAACAAGAGACAAATTTGAAAAAGCTATAAAAAGTTCATATAATGCTGACATTGAAGATGACGATGAAAAGCCCATATACAAACTGCTGCGACCCAAGCCAAGAAGTAAGCTGGAGGTGGAGCAATATGTGGAAAACATTGCGATGCCAGGGTAAGTCCATGTTTCTATTCAATATTCAGACACTTATATAACTTATCACTGCATAAACTTCTTGGTAAATTTAAGTAATAGAATTGAATTGCATATTAAAGTTGTCTAATGCATAAAACTATACCAATATTTACCCCAAACTCATAATAAGTTTAGAAAAAGTCTCAAAATCATTATGATGGCTACTTTCCACTACAGGTAGTCTTAAATTACTTACTTTTCAATATAAAGCTCAATAAAGTACATACATTATTTAAAAAAAGAGAAATAAATCAAACCTTCAGTCACTCAATTCTAGTCAAAGGGGAGGTAATATACATTGATTTGGCATACCAAGTAGCAAGCTCTAATTTACAGCTAAATGATTCTGTACTATCACTTGATAGTATGTGCAGAGCAATGTTGCATTTATAAATAGATTTTGTTTCAAATCTGAAACTACATTTCTAACATGAAATTTGTTTTATCTATTTAAATCAACAGGTCTGATGAGAAAAACACATATCGATTGGTTCATGCAGAAAAAAATGCTGAGATGTGGAATACTGTTTTTCAAGAGCACCAGTGCCTACACCCTGAATGTCAGGGGTTTCTGTCATGGGACTTGAAACATGAAGAGAAAAGAGGTTTGGTGTGGCGAGAGAGAGCAATATGTTCATCATGCCGTTACACTTAAAGAATGTTTGAACTGTATCAAGAAATGCCAAGGAAAGGTTGTGGAAGAAAAACTGACTGTGTAAATAATGCGATACAGATAGGACTTTCAGAGACTTCTGTTGGAAATGAAGGGTTCAGAACTATTCTTTTAAGTGCGAATGTCCCTGCTCCCTCAACAAAAGGGATGCAGAAAAGTTCCAATACTGTTTGTCAGAAAATTGAATGCAGCAACATGAGAGACATGGCAGAACATAGGAAATATGTGAAGGAGTTTAATTCTATGACAGGAAAAAAGACATATAATTGATCTTCAATGTGACTCAACATATAAAATTGAAGGATAAAACACAACTTACCAAAGAATATAACCTTTAAGAGAAACTTCCATGGCAGGGTTCATAGTGCTGTCCATAACTGCAACCATGGACCTGGAGAATCTCTGGTTAAGCTGTGTCAATCTATCGGTTGTCCGATTTCAGCTTGCAGTTCTGTGGCACAACATCTGAAAAGCAAGCAAGATATATATATATAGGAGAAATAAAATACATACAGCAAGTACAGCATATAAGAGAAAAATAATCAGAGAAAAGGGCATTTCTTTACAAGCTTTATGAGAAACATCAAGAAGAAAAGAATTAATGCCCCCATCCAGTTTATACAACCCTTCCCATCTGTGTTTTGTATAGATTTTTTCCCCAAAATCACATGCAAATCATGAAAGAAAGACTCCATTATGATTGTCATATCTAAAAACCACCAAAATCATACCCTGGATGCACGTGGTAACCATAGAAACATCAGGCTCATGTTGTGGTATAGGCCCTGTATAGGAAACACGGTACTAATTCAACTCCAATGGTAAACATATGGAAACACTGTCATATTCAAAATTCAATAACTTAACATTTCTGGGTGCTGATGGTCAGACCTATATTTTTCCATGCACAACTAACCTTGATGTAAGTTTTTAAATGTAGAAAAACATAGGACCCGCGGCATTTTGTTGACATAAATTGACAGGAAGCACATGTTATTGATTCTGCACCAAATGAATCAGGTGCTACTTTCATTATTGAGTAGTAATAGGTGAAGCCTCTAAATTTACTTCAATTGCATCAATAGAATTTTGTCCATATTTTTTTTAAATTACAGATAGGATAAGCTCTCAAAAAATATTTTTACTAAAATTTTAATTTTCATTATTAACCAATTATGGACCACCAAAGCCTTATATACTCTATTATTTCTTCACCCATTTTTAGACTGGTTCACAGCTCTTCCGTATAATTAGTACCGTGTGTCCTAAATCAGGCTAACGCCGACGCCATATTATCACGTGATCAAAACAAATGACCCCCCCCCCCCCCCTACGGAGAAATCAAGTTGATCTACATTTATTCCTTTAATATTCTCTTTTTTAGTGACACAATGTGAACTTTACTAATATGTTTGATTTGAACTATAGCAGTAGTTGTGTTGTATTCAACCACCAATTAGGTCATATAATAATGTTTACGAATATTTTTTACTAAGTAGCCTAGGCGAATATGAAGGAATAGCTTACGCACAACGATATTTTGTTAATATTGCATACTTTACACTGTGTCATCTCTAAAATTCATTTTCGAATCAATTCCTTGATAAATTTTACATAGAAATTGATATGAGGTGATATATAACTGCTTAAAAATACCAAAGATTATACGAAAATATCATCCCTCTTTCACGAGAAGGGATGGGGTGAGGCTAACGATTGTTTTGCAAAATATTGCACACTTCACGCTAAGTCAGCTAGACTATTCTGGTTGAAATACATTTATTGATCAATTTTACATCGATATTGATATCTCGCTTTAGATGACAACTCTGACTTTACCAAATATTAGAATCGAAATAGCAACCCTATTCCACGAGGGGTGGGGGGGAGTGAACGTGAATATTTGGTTCAATATTGTGCAGTCGTGTAAAATAAAACATTTGCAATCAATTCCTTGATACCTTTTACATCAGAATTGATTTAAGGCGACAAATGGAAACTTTGTTTGCCAAATATTAACACCAAATGCCATCTCTTTTAGGGGGAAGGGGCGTGAAGTGGGTTTTCTGTGTACCCTATGGTGCTGTCTGGTTGAACCCTATTCCACGCGGGGGTGAATTTGACGACTGCATCATGTAACAAACATCAATTGCAATCAATCCCTTTCATACGTTTCACTTCGGAATTGACCTAAGGCGATAGATGACAGATTTCATTTGCAGAAGACAGCGATGAACTTCTGCCTTAGCAAACCAGGCAGCTGCCTAAAGCACCGACCTCGGAGGGGGCCCCGGCCAGGGGCCGAAAGGGTACACACTGAGGACACAAGTTTTTGTTTCCTTCTAAATTACCAAAAAGGGGGCCCCGACTCTGTTCCCTGCCTAGGGGCCCTGGGTCTCTATATCCGGGCCTGGCAGAAGATATAAGACCAAAATATCATATCTTTATATATATATATATATATATATATATATATATATATATATATATATATATATATATATATATATATATATATATATATATATATATATATATATATATATAAGAGGTGTGGGGTGACTCTGTTTTGTGAAATAAGTGTTTCTCTGTGATGACATCATCTGAAAGTTAGATCTATAATTGATTCTTTGATGAAGTGCACAATGAAACTGATGTATCGTTGATGACAATCCAGATTCTGACAAACTGGTAAACACAAATCCAACCATCTTCACACCAAATTCGTAACAAACAGGTAATAACAGCTGCCTTGCTAGACACTAGGTGTTAGGAGGTTAGTGGTATGACTGGTTCCCCCGGTGTCATTATAATGACTAGACATCGCTGTAAACTGCCACACTGCAGACATCATAGCGATATGACTGAAAAAAATTGTTACAGCTACGTTAACATGCCAGTCGAAAAGTTTTAGAAAAATGAAGATACATTAATCAATATTAGGAAACAAGAGAAGTTAACGCTTCATAAGCACTTTGATCTTACCGAGACCATGTACATGTGTTTCACACGGACATCAGATGTAGCCATTCTTTATTTCAATGATTTGCTCTCTCTCTCTCTCTCTCTCTCTCTCTCTCTCTCTCCTCTCTCTCTCTCTCTCTCTCTCTCTCTCTCTCTCTCTCTTATCTCATCCCAACCCCACCATCCATGCATAATGGTACACACACACACTGTATCACAAAATGGGAATTCCTGTTCTTGTTGCTATGGGCGCTGTTTGTGTCCCCAACCAATGTTGTTAAAAGCATACAAGAATACATAATTTGTATCTGTTCCTATATGCAAAACACCAATCGCAGTAAAAAACAGAATGCTTTAATTCTGCTTGTTGTTTTAATCGACATTTAAAAGATTATGTCAGGTTAGTTTGCAACGTCAAGTGATAGACAATGAAGCAAAATATACATTGCACCATTATCTGCAAACGGCTGATTTATCAAAATAACCATCCCAAATATTTCTTAATGTGTTAGGACTGGTCGGCCTGGTGTCATGATAATGTGACTGGGTGGAACATCATGCTACATGTCTGCGGCATGATGCCTCAGTGCTAGACATCACTATAAACTGCCTCTCAGCAGACATCGTAGCGATATGACTTAAAAATTGTTAAAGCTACGTTAAAAATTCTAATCAAACAAAGAAACAAACAAACCATTTGCATTTCAATATCGCGTTACATTTTAACAAGATTTTGTAACTGTATTTTGCTCTAGAATACCAATATACTTGAAGCAATATTTTCCTGAACATGTTGGGAGTAAAATAATGATGGCTTATATTGAGAATTAATTTCATCTTCATTAGCAATAATTCTATCATCAACATATTTTTTATTTGTCAGTACAAAAGCATCAGTAGCTATATGGATTTAAGCAATTATATTTACGTGTCTAAATGTATCAACTACTGTATCACCCGATTTGTTTGTAAAAAAAAAATATATTATTATGTCATCGATAATCGATAGTAATATTATCCACAAAACGAGGAATTTCAAAACATATTGATTTCATTATAATATAATATTAGAAACATATACAGGAACAAGAAGACATTTTCTTATTGTGAACAGGAAAAATATTTATTATTTATACAGAATGTAATTAAACCTTACCTTACAACCTTACACTATTCGTTGTGTGTGTGTGTGTGTGTGTGTGTGTGTGTATATATATATATATATATATATATATATATATATATATATATATATATATATATATATATATATATATATATAATAGTTTTATTGGATATTCATGCTTATACAAGATTTAATAATTTCTTTTATTATTAATATGAGCTTTTTAACACGTGTTAAATGCAGTTTATACATAAAACATAAATATGTTTTTCGCAAGTTATCTTTGATTTTAGTTTTCGCAAATTTCGAACGTGACACGTCTAAGTTATGGCATAAAAATCACTGAATATATTAATTTTTTACTCTTCAGATTTCTATGTTGATGAACTAGTACTTCGAAAATTGTGGAAATAAGGAAGGTCAGAATATTCTTTTTTCAGTCCATTTGTTATTGCTATTTGATGTTTAAAGTGGTAAACGTATGAGGTGTGCCAGTGTGTATTTACAATGTGTATCAGTTTTCAGAAGTCTATAGCCTATATTTTAAAGCCAATGTCATATTCAGGTTTGAATTAGTAATGGCTTAGTCCTTAGTTATTTCCCATCTAAGTATTATTTGCATTCTACATGATCTGCCGCGTTTATTAATTCATACTATTGATCATGGAGTTCCGAGGGTTACAAGTCCATTATTTCACAGCATCAGCATTGACCTAGTTTCCCTTGGCAACCATCATTTTCTACCTTTAGTTAATCGATGATTCTTGGTCAAAGTCCAACGCATAACCAGTTTATGACAGCGCTATATAACGGCGACAAGACAAATTTATAAGCATACACAAGAAACCCCATGAAGTTCAGCAACAACGGAACAAGATGCGGCTGATTACCACCTTCTCAGGTATGTACAGGTATTCTTGTAAATAATAATGACATATAAAAAAATGAATAGCTGACAATATTTTTAATCCAGTCATTTTTTAAAATCAATATCTAGAAACGTGCAGCCAGCGGGAGAGATTTCCAGGATATAAGACGGTGGATGGTTTTATTCGTATCCTGGAAGAACTACGTGTTGTCTTTTAGTGAATTATCATAATTAAATGTCAATATATCATGAACGGGAACAATTGTTAAATCCCAATGTACCATTTTTTCATATTTCACCAAGATTTTTCAAACATCTAGATACACCACTCCACCTGTAATTCTACTTCAACAATTGTAGCTTTTGCTGCTCCTGCACTACCGCTGCTCCTCTGATAGCAACCAAACAAAATATAAATTTAAACTGACGTGTCCGCAACAACGGCAATAACGAAACAATAACAAGCACATAACTGATACCATCCACACTACTACTACTACTACTACTACTACTACTACTACTACTACTACTACTACTACTACTACTACTACTAATGATAACAAAAACAACAAACGCAGCAACTATACTACTACTACTACTACTACTAATTGCTATTTTTATTACCATTATTATTATTATTATTATTATTATTATTATTATTATTATTATTATTATTATTAAAGTAGGGGACACACTATTTGTTGCATTTCCTTTAGTCATTTCTCCCGACCGTCCGTCTATCCGTCACATTTTGGTTACATTGTATAACTTTCAAGCTGTTTGAGATTCAATAATGAAACTCGGCGGACGTAGACATCATTTAGCGCGTCGCATAGCATAATTTGAAAGACCTTTCTTGAGGACTATGGTCATAACTTATAGTTTAATGTTTCCGTCACACTTTCGTTTCTGTTATAAAATTTGCAAGCTATTTGAGATTACAAAACTTAAACTTTACAACTTAATTTTTGGTTTATATATGCATGATCGTTACAAGGCGTGTAGCATATTACACTAAGGGGTCCATTTTTTAAGGTCAAAGTGTTTAAATGTTTTCATCTCACTTTCGTTTCCGATCGATTTTAAGTTAATGGATGTTCGCAGTACTTCCATTTTATAACTTTTCAGCCATTTGAGTGCTGTAACTTGAAAAACCTAGATATCATCATCCGCTCTGTAATGTTTGAGCCATTTGAGATCAAGAGTTAAATTTGGAATATTCATCAAACATTAAAATTCCACACTGGGGTCCATTTTTTTTTAGGATAAACTAATGCTGAAGCATTATAAGTTCCTTTCAATCACATTTTCCTTTCTACTCTAAATTTAGAGCCATCTTAAGGGTTACAATTTGTTAAACATATACATCTATGCAAAATGGTATGTCTCAAACCACATTGGGGATAATTTGTTCAAGGCAAAGGTTATAGGTCCATATTTTGCTAGAATTCAATCACATTTTTTCTTTCTTTATTACAGCTTACGAAGTCTTTATAGCTGTATAGACGATCCTTGTTGTAGTTATATATTATCACTAGAGAGTATTTTTCAGTCCATATTTGGAATCATGTATTCAGGTCAAGGTCAAGGTCACATGTCAATATGTTAAAGTTTGTTTTTATTACTAATTTATATCTTTGAAGATTTTTGAAGGACATTGTTTAAAACCATGGTAAACTTACTTTCCTGAATTTGATGGTACACTATGTATCAAAGTTAATGTTTTATTTTTAAGGTCAAGGTTACTATTCAGTTTCATCCCTGTCCAGCAGTGTTACTTTAAAGCACGTGAAATCTGGACATGAAAGTATGTTACTTTCCATACCTGCTCGATAACTTCACAGCTCTGTAGCAAAGATCATAGTCAGATTTTATTGCTGCATATTGCGGTAACCTCATTAAGGTAGGCGAGGGAAAATTCACGGAGTTTTCTGCTTCTTGTTTTTTTTTTCTTTCTTTTCATGTCTACTTCTTCTTCTTCTTCTACTTCTTCTTCTTCTTGTTCTTCTTGTTGTTGTTCTTCTTCTTGTTGTTGTTCTTGTTGTTGTTGTTGTTGTTCTTCTTCTTCTTCTTCTTCTTCTTCTTCTTCTTATTATTATTATTATTATTATTATTATTATTATTATTATTATTATTATTATTATTCAGTACTGGTGGCGCTTATCCAAGCACACTATGGACTAGGTTTAATGACCAGCTGGGAAATGAGCACGGGAAGTTGGCCTTCCAGTACTTTTTCCCCTTTGTGGGAGAATTCAGACGAGAGTTACGTCACCAAAAGCCCTTGTCCTGCGGAGCAGGTAACTGAATTCGTGTACATTAATATCCCATGAACATTGATTACATATTTCCCTCGCTTATGGATTATTTCTGTTCATTGTGACTTTTTAAACTTAAATTTGTTCATTAAAGACTATTCTAATATAGTTATCAGGGTGATAACATGCATAGACCCCTCCCAGCAAACTATGGAATTTGAGTAGTTGCCGCCAATGTGCCACGAAAATATCAGTTTTGTGAAGTTTCATATGAGGGGGCAGTGGACAATGGATATAACCACAGATTGTTAAGATGTAAACCAAAATTCGCAAGTATATACATGCATATCGATAGCATATGTAACATATATCAGTTAAAAAGAAACAAACTTTAAGTGTCTAAAAATCTTTTTTGCTCCTGGCTTTTCATATAGTTTCAGATTCGTGGAAACCTAAGAAAAACATTATACAGCATTTCTTAGTTTGCATCCGATGGCTACGTGTGCTTCCACAACATATACAGCTGTTGACTTCCCTTTGATATATACCGGTACACATTTGAATATTTTCAGACACTATTCAGAGATGTTTTTATTGGATCTTGTAAGCTTTCCTTTGTATCTTCAAAAGTATATGCATTGTATTTAAGGTAGATGCTGACGCCCATCCCTGCGAATTTTGTTCGAGAATTTACCTCAATGTACTCAAAAAGAATCTCGCTGTTTCGCCATTATACGAGATTTCAGTAGGTGTTGCGTTTATCTTAATTTCATTCTAAAGCATTTGGATTTCTTTCATCAAGAAAATCCATATGGCAAGATGTTTTGCTTTACATTCAATGGCCACTGCTTGGTTATGTTATTTCATACTGCAAAATGTTACTGTGAAATGTTAGGTTACCAAGTGTTCAGTTCCTCTCTAATGTCAATATATTAGTCTTAAGATACAAATTCAGATTAGAAAACTTGTTTTTTCTCGACCCAGACGATCTAGGACCTGCTGCTGTGGTGTGATTTTAACTAGGCAGTTTACTTCTTATTTCTCGGCACTGAAATGTCTCTCCATTTGCAATGTTTGTAGCTTAACTCAAATGAGTCAGTTAATCAAAATTACTCTGATGACACTAAATTATCCGAAAGTTTTTTTAATTGCCCTGTATACTGGGTCAGTGCGTGAGCTAGTGTGCATACTTTGTTAGTGAACCAGTGCCCACATGGACATGTGGAAATTTAACACTTTATATTCTATTACAACCACAGTGCTCTTTGTGTTTCAAAAGGTCATGCGGTGCACAAGAAAGTCTATTTTTAAGGGGCTTCAGAGATTACGGGCTGAAATAAAGTCGACTGTTTAGCATGTTTATGTGCATTTGTTTATTGTTTTAGATCCAGTTTGAGTGTAATGTATGATTACCCTGAATGACCCCTGACCGGAAATACAGGACAGTAACCCATATTCTTCCAGGGATAAAGTATTTTGAGTTGTCTTTTTCCCCCCGAAGCTAACGACATCAACGTCTTATGAATCTATGTCACTAAATGCTGGTATGTGCCGATACTTATGGACTTTCCAGTCAATACTTTTGTTGACAATGGTGAGAGCATCGCGCAATTTACAGGCCAACTGACAGCTTGTAGGCCTAATGTCGTCCGTCATCTATCAGACTGCAATTTATATCATAGACAAAATTAAATGAATGATCATGTCTTAAACATTTTCAACCATTTAATACAAATTTAGGAGTATGTACTCAAACAACACATTACTTTAAACGGGGTTAAGTGTCAACATAAAATACTTGAATTTAACATGGCGTGATATGCCTACTGTTATGGCGTAGTTATCACTGCTCAATTTGTTTACGCACCAATCACTGTTGGAATAAGATCATCATGATTTCCTTCTTGGCACGTAGTTTCTAAAAAATCTCTCAAACGGGTATAGATGGTGCATTAAACAATTATCAATTTTGGCTTTTTAATGTCCATCAAAAACTGGTAGTTCTCACGCAGTGAAACACCTATGTCTCCAATAATTGTAGTGTTTCCACCGATTATGAGTCTGCTGTGATTGGATCATGAACTAATTTATTACACTTTTCAGCGAAGAATAGAAATTAAGAATATCTTTGGTATATTTATAGCTACAGGTGTTGTGATGGAGTCAGTCTTCCTGTCTTTTCCTTTCCCGCCACGAAGAATTTTAATAATTTCAAACATACCTTCAACAAGTGTACAATTACTCGATATGCCAACATTATTTTGTTCAGGAGAAGCCAACTTCCGTATATAGAGAACTACAAGCTTAGTAATGTTTCTAGCCTGCAGAATTAAGTGCGTTCGCGAAAATTGAGTGAAACTACCATAATACGATGTATTGTACTTATCTAAAACAAATTACGTTTAGTGTCCTTTTGACAGAGTTTTAGAGATATAGATAGCTCTAAGTGCCTTCTTGATAGGGTTGTAGCTATAAAGATAGTTATATGTCAGTGCAGGTTGACAAAGTTGTAGCTCAGTGCATCTAAGTGCCTTCTTGACATAGCTTTATCACGTGTTGTTAGTGCTTTTTCACCTCTGGTTTCGTTGTAAATTTGCAATTTAATTATGGCAGTAACATCTATGAATGAGTCGATACATTTTCAGCTATTCTGTTTTAAAGATTGGCTGATATGGTTAATATTTTGTGTTGTATATGTTACAATTGCTTATTTTTAATTATTATTTTTTCTCATGCTTTGATCATATTCTCAGGATGAAAAGTAACACACGCACACAAAGACGCACCTTTTCTCTCTCTCTCTCTCTCTCTCTCTCTCTCTCTCTCTCTCTCTCTCTCTATATATATATATATATATATATATCTATCTATATATATATATATATATATATATATATATATATATATAGATAGATAGATAGATAGATAGATAGATAGATAGATAGAATGTATTACCAGTAAACGGTAATATATGGCTATATGTATATTAGAAGTAATACTGAAGAAACTATGACCATTAAAATATTAAAATATTAACTTGAAATAAATAATTTAAAATATAAAAAAAATTAAAATACAGTTTTTGAAATGATATGAACATGGAAGTTTATAAAAGTTTGTGATTAAAATTTGCAAGAACCTTGTGCATGCAACATTCGTGCAACAATGTTTATCAATTTGCATACTAATTAAATAGGTCTTATTTTTTAGTTTCTATTTCTGTACACATTTCATCTTTTTTCATAAACCAAACTTTTAGTCTTTTATCTTCCAATATATATAAAACCTAATACCAAAATAATAACTTTGTATTTTATAAGAATGTCTAGTTTGAATGAATTATTAATGTCAGTTAGTTTCATAATTCCATTCCAATTTCCATCTGCACATTATTTCTGGTGCGTCTACTTTTTAATAAAAACGAAGATGGAACCTTCATGATAATATATGATTTTGTAAAGTTCCTTGAAAAATTGTGAAAGCAGAAAATATTTTACAAGAATCATAGAAACACGATCCTGGGATAATTCAGAAAGAAGAAAAGAAATTGATTCCATTGCTGCTGTCTTTCTTTCGATATATGTTTCAACACTACAAAGACTTTCATATTAGTAAAGTTGTATATGGTGAGCCCTTAGAAAGACAAACGGTCCACATCTCCATATAGATCAAACAAATCAACATGGAACGTGTATCAACAATTAGCATCTCTTTATACCTTAAGTTTGGGTCTATATGAAGTGTTACAACTTTATGGTGTTAAACTAAGTAAGAGAAACAAGCGAAACCGTATAGTTTAAGAAAATCGAACTTTGTGCATCATTATCAGATTTATTATGTCAAGTAATTTCTTCTTCTTCTTCTTCTTCTTCTTCTTCTTTTTCTTCTTCTTCTTCTTCTTCTTCTTCTTATTATTATTATTATTACAAAATGCAAAGAGAAATTAACATTGAACCAAAGGTGGAAAACAAAGAGAAATGCGTGAAATTAATATGAAAAATTCAGGCGTGGATTACGCGATCAGTGAAGTATGCATTAATAATAATAATAATAATAATAATAATAATAATAATAATATCTTTTAATTAGGATAACACGTTTGGTCATGGCTGACCCATCTGCCGTGTGGTCTTCAGTATTGTAATCGGTTAGGTCATAGCGCCCCTCTGTGATTGTTTGGATTTACGCTAGCTGATTCGTATTTTGATCAGATGGTTTACTTTCACTACATTTCATGTAATACCACATCATTTGGAATATGAGCTGATCATTCCATTCTGCTCTTCAGACCATTTCAACTAATGCCAGGTCATTTGGAATCTGAATACACCATTTC
Source organism: Unio delphinus (assembly GCA_029339505.1). Lineage (NCBI taxonomy): Eukaryota > Metazoa > Mollusca > Bivalvia > Unionida > Unionidae > Unio > Unio delphinus. The sequence continues at coordinate 42,223 of JAQISU010000667.1, read as the reverse complement.
TTTTTTGGGGTTAAATCATTTAATTCAAGACTACATAATTTCATTTAATACTACGTCATTTGGAAGCAGAATTCATCAATCCGTTTTGTTATTTAAATCATTTAATTTAAAATCACATTATTTGGAATCTGAATTCATCATTTCATTTGTTGAGTTAAATCATTTTATTTCATACTACGTACTTTCATTTAATAATATATAGTTTGGAAACAGATTTCATTAATCCGTTTTGTTCTTTAAATCATTTTATTTAATACCAGATCATTTGGAATTTAAATTCATGAATTCATTTGTTGAGTTAAATCATTTCATGTTAGACTACATCATTTTATCTAATAGCACGTCATTTGGAAGCATGTATAATCATTCCGTTTAGTTCTTTAAATCATTTTATTTAATACCAGATCATTTCATTCAACGCTACATCTTTCGAAATCTGAATTCATTATTTCATTTTTGGGGTTCAATCATTTCATTTCATGCTACATCATTTCATATCACACAACATCATTTGGAATCTGAATTGATCATTCCGTTTGTTGGTTAAATCATTTCATTTCACACTTAATCATTTCATTTAATACCACGTCATTTGAAACTTAAAAGCATCATTCGGTTTTGTTCGTTAAATCATTTCATGTGACACCACATCATTTGGAATCTGGATTGATCATTTCATTTGCTAGGTTAAATCATTTGATTTCATACTAGATCATTTGATTAATGTAATTTTGGCGGCGACGGCTGCCCATAGACCAGTCCTAACACTAACCATTTAATGCTGAGCGTCGAGCGAGGCAGCTGCTAATATCATTTTTATAAGTCTTTGGTACGGCTCGGCCGGGGTTTGAACACGCGACCTACCGCATCATAGGCGGACACTCTAAATACTTAAGCCACCGAAGCGGTCCATTTAAAATGATAATGTTAATATTCCCGACAGTTTTCCAATATAACTATACCTTAGTTTCCAATATTGATTTACCTATTTCATAAAGGGTGTGACTAATGGATTTATATAATTAGCAAAACAGCCTTTTATAAATATTCTATACCTTCATGATGATCGAATAACATATATAATATTCAACATACAGTTATACAATATCAATGTTCTTTTCTTTTTACATTTGTAGAATTAATTTATCGATGGAAATCAGACAATTGCTGTCATGAAAGTTTGATGATTATACTTGAATTTAGAATGTTGTCTGGAACATAATATGAGAGACATGCAGTTTAAACTAAGTAATCAGTATATTTCAGAGACATCCTTTATCCATCTGTTTGCAAGACATTCTATTGTAAAAACGAACTGATACGAATTCTTTATTTCAAATATATAGAGCTTCTACTACTACTACTACTACTACTACTACTACCATTATTACTATTTCAACTGCTATTTTTATTAATATTGTTTCTCTTATTTCTGCTGCTGCTGCTGCTAATCTTGCTGCTTGATCTACTACTAGTACTACTACTACTACTACTACTACATTTGCTGCTTTAGCTGCTGGCACTAACAATAATACAACTTCAGACGAAGAATGTTTGGCAATCACTCTTTCGTGTGACATTGTCTCTAAAGACTCTTTTAATCTGTTGAACAACGTCACATGTTGCTTCAACAGTGTCAAATAGCAAGCCACATTGTCGTTTGCAAGTGTTGAATACTCATCAAGTATCGTACCTGAAGAGTTCTCTACTTTTCAATTTTTCCAGTCTTGTATAATTTAATTACGGACAGCCAGGAATGATGAAAATGCACTCATCCGTGTAATGGATGTTGAATAACGTCTTTACATTCCATTCGCAATGTCCCAAAGTTTGTGAAAGATATTAAGTAGATATTTATATATAACTTGGTCTATGCAAATGCACGACTTATTGATGACAAGTGGGAAAAATGAAAGCATTAAGGGAAACTTCATCTCTTCAATTTCTAGTAAATTTCTCTAGGTTTTTTGTCTGGAATACGAGATGTGCATGTCCTCCAATGATGATGGCTGCAAACCTACAGACGGTTTTCAGGATCCTGGTGTCACGTGCCCAAGTGGTTATGTAAGTTTCACAAAAGTTTACTAGTCAATATATAGTCAATTTTTCTAATTATACAATTAATCCGGAATTCATCTCATAATATCATGGTATTAACAAGTTATTAATATTTTGAAATATGCATAAAACAAAGAGCAGCTGCTATAGTTCGATCCGACAGAAAATAAGCGCAATAAAATAAAATGAATTTACTTGAGCCTATTTTCATGTAATCTTTCAAAATAATATTTTTTGTGTGTGATTCTTTTGTATCGAAGTATTACCAACATGAGGAAAAGACCACTTTTCTAATCTTTCATTACACTCATTTCTGTCTTGCTTTTAAGAAAGGGTGGTATCTTTTGTCATGATTCCATAACATTTCCCCCAAGTTTATATTACATTGGCTGGACTAGTAGGTTCCAGATATTTAAATATGGGCTACAAACGCAATATTAGACCGTTACGACTCTATGGTCTAAAATAAGTATCCTAATAGAGCGACAACCAATAACCTTTGCAAAATCCAGTTATAAATAAGCCATTTTCCCAGACTAGAAAGTAAAAATTAAATAAAATTAAAGTATTATGAATTAAATTCCCAAAAAAATAATTGCAATTACAATTTACTTTAACTTCCACTGATGGTTTACAAAAATATGTCACACTGAGAGTATTGTATTATCAAAGCAAATTTCATTTATATTTCAGGTGTTTTGTATGGAAAAAGGAGAGTGCATACTGCAGAATTGTAAGGACACAACAACCCCAACAATGGACATTCATGTCGGTTGTCCAACAGGCTATGTAATTATACGTTGAGAATACATCATACAGTGTTCATTGACAATAATAAATAATAAAATGTCATGAGGTATTTCTACATGTATAGTTAATTTGGAAGTATTGTCAACTGTAGTAATCAAACTTTCAATTGTTTTATTGGTGATGCAAAGAGTTCATCTTTGTTTAAGTTGGAGACGGTGTTTTATTTGGTAATAACGTATTATCTATTTGTTTTTTTAGAATTAAACTTATGTTAGTTTTACTTCTAATATATATTTCATAATTAGATATTGAAATATATCAGATGAACAAAACAATATTGCCACAGTGGCAACATAAATTTGGGGACTATTTTCCTTTTTCATTTATGAAATGTATGTATATATATATATATATATATATATATATATATATATATATATATATATTTGACCTTAAGTTTCCTATTCAGATGATAAGTTAATTCTTTTTTCTTCTGAGCTCATTTCTTTCTCTTTTATGGTGAACAAATCTTAAATTGTGTCAAGACTGTAGACCCTTTAAATTTCCTTTATTTAATCAATAAAGAGACACAAGAACAAAAATGAATGAAAGCGAAGTCGAGAAGCAAAAACAGGCTTCAGTATTAAACTTATTTAATTAGTTTTCCACATGAGTCGTGCAAATCACATAAAATGTTGCTATTAGATAGAATGTCGCCAATAAAATGTGCCTTTTGTTTAACATGCTACGACATATAAACACATTTTCAGGACAACTATCTTTGCTAAATATGGTAATGAAATTGCTTAAGTAGTGATTTTAAGTCTCAGCACAATCTTAAGCATGTTTGCAAACGATGGACAAATCGGGTGTGAGCCGATTAAAAAAATTAATTAAGTGAATGTTGGATGCAACGTCTTTTGACAAACCAGAATGCAGACATGAACAAAACAAATAACTAAAATCTATACAAGTAAAAGAACAATAATTAAAATCTGGTGTTGAATTAGACAACAGTGCATTAACCCCGGTAATGTTTGTTTTATAGATCTGCGCAAAAAATGTGTTAAGCAAGATAAAACCTCTTCATTTGTGTTTGAATAGAGACATTATTTCGACACAATACATAATTCGAAGCATTATTTGTACAAGATAAGTTCGTAAAAGGTCGCTGTCCTAAACATATTTTAAAATTCTGAACTTTTTATTTGTAGTAATGAAGCAGTTATTTTCGTTCGAACAGGATGGATAACAAATCAATGCAAATTTACCGTTTTCCCTTAAAATATATATAAATAAAGAAAGTTACGTTTTTAGAGAAGATATAAGGACATAGTTCACTTGCTAAGAGGAAACCTTTTTGTGCTATCACGAATGGCTTCGGGACAATAAATTGTTTTCCACTTGTAAAATAGTTCCATATATCCACTATATATACGTAGATTTCAATTGCAAGAAATAAGTTAAATGACATTGAAGGAAGGATTATTTAACTTAAAATATTTGTCAAGAAGAAAACCGTCATATATGTTACAGCTTCAAGTTTAATTACCACTTTTCTTTCTAACAATTCAATGTCATAAAGTTTCACGTTATTTATGTGTGAGGTAAATTATTATATATTATATTGACGAACTAAGTTGAGGCGCTGTTATACTTTACATAGTACATGTCAACATATTTCAATTGCTTGGAAACTATTTATTGATAGGAGATTGAAGCCAGGTATTGATATTGATTTCTCTTTTTTATGTAGGTGTTTTGCATGGAAAGTGAAAGTTGCGTCTCTTTGGAGAAAAGCTGCAAAACGACAAAGATCAGTGATACACCAGACACTTGTCCTTCAGGCTATGTACGATAGATGTTTCCTCATTGTTTATATTCTAGTTCATATTTGTGTTGTTATAACAAATAATTGTCAATTTATTCGCTTTTAAAAAGAATTATAAATATTTAATTATATCTACGCATACACTATATATATATATATATATATATATATATATATATATATATATATATATATATATATATATATATATATATATTCTCTCTAGCTATGTGGATTTCAAGCATTACGAATCAGGTACATGAAATTGGCAAGAATGGACCATTTAAAAATTAACATAAATATTTCAAGAATATAATTGTCATAAATGATACAGCTACCAGTTTTCTTACAGATTTCCTTTCTGACAAATCAGTCTCAAAATTGTTTACAATTATTTATGTCTGAGGCAAAATTCATATTATACAAATGATCTTATTATATATAGGCCTTGTTATAAGTTACGTAAATACACATTCATGATATGACATCAAATTGAATGGAAGTATTGATGATCATTACCATATTTCGTATAGGTTTTCTGCATGGAAAGAGAAGGTTGCGTCCCCTTGGAGGAAAACTGCAAAACTACAACGACCAATACACCAAACACGTGTCCACCAGCCTATGTATGACATATGCTTCCTCATTATTCATTATCTTTTTCATATTTGTGAGTTGCGTATAGCAGTTAATTGTCATTTTCTCCGGTTTTAGAAAGAATTTGGTAAAGAATTTAAATTCTCAGGTAAAGAACGCTATAAAAACTGTTGTATGCTTTGATTAGGTGAATGTGCTTGTGGCTATATCTGTGCACACTTTACATGGCATCTATGTTTATATCATTTCTATGTTAATATCACGACCTCTCGAGTAAAACCATGTGCTATATGCTTTGCTGAAGATGATAACTCGCGTTTTAGATAGCGATTTTAGCGTCCATTACTTCATAATCAGATAATTAATTGCTCCATTCTTTACTGTGCTTCTGATAACACCAGCATGTCGATAAAATATCAAAAGATGTTAGTTTTAGCATATTTTTATCCTAATGTGTAGTCTGTTTGCTGTATCTAAACTGATCATAATTTGAAATCACGCGAAAACTGCATATCAGTTCTGAGGATGAGAAAGCATACTCAAGTTAAATCACAAATTGGAATTCACGCATGTGGATTTTTGAATGTTTAACTTTCACGTTTACAGTTTACGTTATTTAACTTCAACATTTATGTGCATCTAACACGAATGTGTATCCGCACCAAAGTTATAACCGTTAAGAGGGATTGCTCAGTCTAACAATAGTAAGCATGTACTTTATGTTGGTAAAATGGGGCACTTTGCGGCCATCTCTACAGGACTAACGATATTAACTATATGGAAGAAGGGGAATCGGTCTTGAAATGGGTGTAGAAATCGTAGAGCATATATGGGTTTGTCTGGCTATGGCTTGTTTGATAATGAAAAGTAGTATTTTAGTAATTTTAGTAAAATGAACCTTTTTTAAATCATATCCTATTTGCAACTGAAAAATAGAGACAATGTCTTATTAATCGAATTTCAGTCAACTCTTGAACACCAATTACCAAAAATAGTACTATATCCTTTACATGTGGAATTGCCAACACGGCTAAATGCAAAACATACAGCGTGACATGTTTTTATCCCCAGATAGCAGCTTGCACCCAATACCGGTCTATACCGAGAAATAAGGTTTAATTATGAACATTCCTAAATGTCATGTTATTAAATTCTCAATACCACGGCGCTTCCGTAAGTTTACTATAGGAGTTGGATTAGTTCCGCGATTCTTATAATCCTAACCCTATCAGGAGATGTTAAACCTGAAAGGAGACCATGGTCCTTCTGCTGTTAAACGTACAGAGGAAAACGTATTATATTTCTCCAATTTGCATGTTTGTTAGCCATTAAATTATAGGGACACATAATTTAGCAACAATACTAGAATTTCTGGAAACACTAACCGTTTCTTTCTTTATGTTATAGGTGTTTTCTAATGTTGTAAAGTTCTTAGAGCTTCTAGAGATTATGCGCTATACAAAGTCGATATTATTATTTTTCTTAATTTACTATCCTGTACGTACATACTTTAAACCTTTACCTTTGTGTTAGTATAAACTTGTATTGATAGGATGCAGTGCAGCATCGATAACTCGAACATATTTCATTTATTGTCATGGCCCATATCTTTACCTCAAACAACCGAAGTATTAAATAAAACAATCGAGTTTTCGAAGTACCACTGTATATTCTTATACAAACACAGCGTTGAGGTAAACATGTAGAATGATCAAAGGTCTTTCAGCATAGAGGGTGTGTTTTCACAGGTGTACTGTCTAGAAAAGGAAACGTGTATCCTGCATGATTATAGCTGCGAGAGTACGACGGAAGGTACCGACGACAGCCTAGGATGCCAGCCGGGTTATGTATGCTTCCTTTAATCTGTTTTTATTTTAAATCCTGATGTTTTCAACATCATATTCGAATATTTTCTCAATATTTGTAAGCCCTCCAGATCGAAATAAATGCATAAACATTACATTTTAAATGGTAGTTTTACAAAACTCATTTGATCTTTTTATGTCCAATATAAATTCTATCAAAATTAAGAAATTAATACAAATATTTAAATAAATCTTAGGACTTATGTATTTATGTACTGTCACCCAAAATGTTTTATGTATTGACTACTTTATTTCTACAAGTATGATTGAAACAGTTCCTCATCGAATTATTCGCTTTCATATTTCAACAATAGGCCCTTTAAATAAAAGATCGATGCATTCGGAACTTGTCTTTTTCTGCATATACATACTTGATTACATATATAAGAACAATTAATTATAAGTATGTATTGTTCCACATTTTCGGCAGGTTTATTGTTTGGACCAGGAAATGTGTGTTCCGTTCCAAGAAAGATGTGATTCACCAACACAACCAAGTTCAATTGACCACTCGTGTCCATCTGGTCATGTATGTTTCTTTTTATTCATGACTTTATCTGGATCTCATTTTTTGAAAATTTCATTTATTCCATCTTTTTCTAGTAATGTAATATATTATTGGTGAAACTATAATTAATGTAATATATTCATGGTGAAACTATAATTAATGTAATATATTCATGGTGAAACTATAATTAATGTAATATATGAACGTATAAGTAATGTAAAATATGAACGTTGCACATCTAATTAACGTAATATATTTATGTTGGACATTTAATTAAGTTGATATGTCACTGGCGATCAAATAAGTCACGTTTAGCTCAAGAGAACATTCACTATACAGTTTAACCCATGAGAGATGTAACAATACAGGGTTTGTTAAAGATATATTAATTTATCAAGATAATTTAGGAACGTTGAGACAATAGGTTATTCAAATTCCAAAGTTCCTGATTTCACTTTCCACATTGGCTTCAAGTGCCGATAATATTTTATTATTCGTCTCGCTTCAGTATTTTACATCACTGATATTTAATTGTTTTGATACGTGAAAGGAATGGCAAATATAGTGCTATTGTTAAGTGTGGTTCAATTTGGATTAAAATGCACGTAACTGTTATGTCACCTGACAAATGGTAGCCTATGTATTAATAGCGTGTAATAGTCGTTCCTAAGAAACAATTACATTAATTATAACGTAAATTTATATTTGGCCTTTTCCAGGTGTATTGTTTGGATTTTGAAAAGTGTATACCGGTAAATAGCTACTGCGAAATATCCACTCCAGCAAGTACTAGTGACAACAATTGTCCACCTGGTTATGTAAGTCATTTTTGTCAAACTCCAAGTTGAACTGATCACTATTGTCCATCCGGTCATGCATGTTCTCTTTTGTTCATATGTTTGTTACAATATTTTCATTTAATCCATCTTGTTCAGTAATGTACTATATTAATGGTGGGGATCTAATTAAAAATCTAATTAAAATAATATATCAATGGTAGACGACAACTAATTTATGTAAGTTATCAATGGTGGATACCTAAATATCATAAGATATCGATAGTGGAAATCTATTTAACATAACTTATTAATGATTGATATTTTATTTACGTGATAAGTTAAGTGCGAGCATCTAACTAAAGCCACGATGAACTCGAGATAATTTAGGAACATGAAATACTTGCTTGTTCAAATAAACTCAAAGATTCCCGGATTTCACATTTCACATAGGCTGAAAGCGCTTACACTATTTAACTATAGGTCTTGTTTCCGTACTTTGATATTTTGCTACATGAAAATAATGACGACAATGACGCTATTGTTAAGCGTGGTTTAATTTAGATTTAAAATACACGTATATATATATATATATATATATATATATATATATATATATATATATATATGATCTTCATGAAGAAAATATGATGACCCAAAAGAAGAATTATCGCTGCATGCCTCCTTTATTCTTCATGTTTTAATTTACTATCTGTGAATTTAAATAGTTTCAATATTATGTCACAACAATGTAATTTTAATTTTAATATTTTGAGCAATCTATCAAGAGAGTAGTAAATGTGTTGTATCAAATTACAAGCGTAAGAATACATCGCAATTTGTGAAATATTGTTACTACTCTAGGTCTTACATATATATTGCAAAAAGAAAGTGAAACCGCAGTGTAAGTAAAATCAACAAGCAATTTATTCCTCATCAATTCAAAGTTAGAATCAATAGGTAGAATAAAAGAATGGATTGCATTGCTGTGGTTTTCATGACGAAAATATGTTGATCCAAACGAAGAATTTTTGCAGCATATTTCTTTTTTTTTCTCACGTTTTCATTCGTTCCTTATACATTTAAATATTATATCACAACCATGTAAGTTTTAATTGTAATATTTTGAGTAATTTTCCAAGACAATTGACAATATCGTATCTCGACATTTAAAAGTTTGATCTATCTGTAAGAATAAATGAAATTTGTGTATATGTTATTACGACTCTAGGTCTTAAATTATGTAACCAAAAAAATGAAACCAACAATAAGAGTAAAATAAACAAGCAATTTATTTCTCTGCATTACAAAGTGAGTATTCCAGAGACACCTAACGTATTGGGAATTAATTCCAAGATAATCATAAATGTGTTATCCAAACATATAGAATGTTCCAAAGAAATTACGACGATGTTGAATATCTTGATGTACCACAATGATGCAGTACAAAATGTCTTTGGACGAGTTCACAATAATCCCAAAGTAGCGTTTTAGTCCAAGATATCAATTGCACTTTGTAATTCAAATTAATAATTTAAATTAATAAATTTATTATATTTATATCTTAGCACAACTATACAATTTGATCATAGATTTATAAAAACGTTATAGGAAAAGGAATGAATAATTGTTTTCCAAAACCTATATATACACCAATTGCACCTTACTTACGAAATAAAACCCACGAAGTCGTAAACTAGGCCAGGTTCTGAACTCACATTCAAGTAAACCTTTTTTTATTACAAGTTAGGTACGCATTGTCCACAATCTCGGGAAAAAATTAGGGACACAGTATGGAGATATATAACAAGCATATATGCACTTGTTTATGAAATCGTATATTTCCAGGTTTTCTGTTTGGTCCAGGAAATGTGTGTATCAATCCTAGAAAGCTGTGATTCAACAACACAATTAAGTTCAACTGACCACTCTTGTCCAACTGGTCATGTACGTTATCTTTGCTCATATGTTTGTTAGAATCTCTTTTATTTAATCAACCTTTTTCCGCAATGTAATATATGAATGGTGAAAATCTAATATTGATAATGCATCAATGGTGGACGGCAACTAATTAATGCAAGATATTAATGGTGGATATCTAATTAATGTAATATATCAATGGCGGGCGTCTGCTTTACATAATATATTAACGATTAACATTTGTTATATTAACGTGGCATGTTAATTGCAGGCATATAGTTAAAGCCAAATTCAGGTCAAGACAGTTTAGGAATGTTAGATGCTTGCTTGCTCAGATTAGCTCCAAAATCTCGAGATTTCACATTTAACACAGGCTGAAAGTGCTATTACTGTTTTACTCTAGGAATTGTGTTCCTTCACATGATTAATAAAGGACTGTTTTGATACACCAAAAGAATGAGGAGTAAGACGCTATTGTTACGTTTGATTTAATTTAGATAATAAATACATGTATCTGTAATGTCACCTGACAAATTATAGCCAATGCTTGAATGACTTATAATTGTCCATTGTAAGAGAATATTACATTATTTATAGCAACAAACTATATTTGGCCTTTCCAGGTTTACTGCTTGGATTCTGAAATGTGCATCCCGGTAAATAGTCACTGTGAAATGCCCACGCCCACAATTACAAGTGACCACAGTTGTCCACCTGATTATGTAAGTCATATATATATATATATATATATATATATATATATATATATATATATATATATATATATATATATATATATATATCTTCATTCGCCTATCTACTGCTTAAATTGTGTTACATGCATACTGAACCCTAGTACAGGAACAAAAAGCCAAAATTATATACACAGCGTGTAGTAATAACTGGTTCTCACAGAAGATATGAATTGTCAAGTAAATATGTGGCAACGTCAGATCATTTTAGTGAGTAAAATATATTGCTTGATGCTTGCTATCTATATATGAACGTAGCTTTCATAGTTCATTTTCCAAAATTTTCTTTTTTAAAAGTTTTCAAGAACATATTTAATGTCTGCATACACTGAATCATTACCTTCAATCACAATTTTGAAGAATAAAAACATTTGCTGGAAGACTGGAAGGTCTTATTACTGGAAGGTGTAATTTCTTTCTACCCCAAACAAGGACTATTATTTAGTGTCAACGTAAATGTTAATATATTTAATTTAACGGTTCTTGTCTAATAAGATTTTTTTTAAATACACTTACTTAAACTAACAAACTAATATGTTTTAACGATATGCACAGTCTTTTCATGTGCCACTTCATGTCTGCATGTCATGTTTCGATCGTCAATTTTACTGTCGTTAATGCACATATTAAAACATAAATGTATCTATTGTCTGTTATTAAGAACATAAATTATCAAAGCGAGCTAGTTACCGTAATGATCCGCGTAGAAGGCTTCGTTTCAGATACGTCAGTGCATAATACGCCGGCAGATCATGGTCGATATTGTCTGTTCTTCTGTTACAACAACCTGCATAGTCTCAGATGTGCGGCGTATTATGCGACGACAGATCTGTTACAACTGTCTTTTCACTTGGACTCAATTTATAAGCAAATTCTTAGCAATTCTTAGATTTATTTGTGTGATTATATGGTATTCGGCGCCATGGAAATATTCCTAGCCCGAAATAATTAGCCAATTAGTAGGGGCAAACGTCACAGAGCCGAGTGTTAGTGAGTTTGAACCATGCTAGGGTTCGCAAGTAGTGAATTTATGTCCAAGCCGAATGACTGTCCCTTTAGTAACATAGTCCATAATAAAATCTAGTGGTGTATAATAGTGTTGTGGTTGAGATGGCAGTATTTATGGTAGGTAATCAGTAGATTATACAATGGAATCAATAAGTAGGGACTTGGTAGATACCGTTTAGGTGGCGCTCTACAGTTTCGTACTTTGCATAGGGTTAGAATTTTAAAGAAAAATAATTTTCTGGGATTTCTTCACTGGTTATACTGGCAATATAATAAAAACTTTGTATATCTTAGGTGTTGGGAGAAGAACTTTCAATTACCTTTATTTTGATGTATGATTGATGGGTGTACTTTAGGTTCTAGAGTATACAGCTTGGGCTAACTTAAGATGTGCTCAAATAAAAAAAACTGCTAGCTCTGCATGGTCATTTTCACTTCCTGGACTTCAGAGGTAAATTGTAGAAAAATGATCCGATAACTTTTTTTTTTACTTTTCAGAGGTTTTGTAATTTGTTCATTGCACTTTCAGAAGCTGTTATTGTCTACTTCAGCAAAATTCGTTTTCCCTAGTTTAATAGCTGCTAAAGGTAGTGTACTTTTGATTAATTCTGGCTAATTTTTCAAGCACATGGGAGCATTCATTTTGTTATACCATGTGCTTAGATCATATACAGTTTCCACAAGTGCAGTATCCAAAGAAAGATCAGCCACATTACATCAAAGTAGCATTGAGATATGCCAACATTATCTCCATTGTGCATGTTACAAATGCAAACAACTTCACCTCACATACGTCACTATCTGAAAAGTACATACTAACTGGTGAGCGCCCCCTTATGTGTCCATAGTGGAAAATAGGCATATTTATATATGCGTGATACGCCGGAAAATGTGTGGATTGACTGGCCTAGGTCGGCGCACTTAAATAGTTCCCATTTAGAAAGGGAATACTAGTGTATTTTCTATGGTATAACGGGCTGGCGGTACGGAAATCTGATGATAATGAAGAAAAACCATGCAAAGGTGCGGTTGATGGACTTTTGGGCAAGTTGTTGAACTGTGGTCACCAATTGATAATAGTAAAATTTTGTATATAAAAGCAGACACGTCTGACTTTCCATTTTACAACTCAAGTTATATATATATATATATATATATATATATATATATATATATATATATATATATATATATATATATATATATATATATATATATATATATATATATATCTTTTTTCATGCAGGTTTATTGCTTAGATTGGGAAAAGTGTGTGTTGCAGCCAAAGGAATGTGACACAGTCACAATCCCGACTACAGGCACAACAAATGATCCAAATGGCTATGTAAGTTTGATATATAGGTTTGCTTTCGGGTCGTGGTTATTATCTTACTATTTCAACATTTAAATTCACTAGCTATTGTAAAAGATTCTGTAAATCCAGTTTTGTTCTCACTACAGCATCTTAGCTATAGCTGCGTTAAAGTACTGTCCTTTGCAGCCCGCAAACACGGTACATCATTATTTATATAATGTGTCCCACGGTTTTTTAGGTTTCGAAATACATTAATAGGAAAGAATTATTCATATAAGTATATCATCTCTCGCTTTTAATACTAATACTAATACTAATACTAATACTAATAACGATGCATACCGCTACAGGTTTACTGCTTAGATTGGGAGAGATTCGCACCATATCCAGATACCTGTGATACAAGTACTCATATGACCACAAGCGGTCAAATTTGCCCACCTGAACAGGTATGTCACATTCATAAAATCATCTGAACCTACAAGTCTTATCTTGGATGGTGGACAATTATTTTTCTATGCAAAACATGCGTCCACAAGAATCGTACCTTGATAAATAATCAGAGAAGACTCGCATTTTGTTCTAAATTATGGGAATGCCATTTTAAAATATCCACATACGCTGAAGTTCTACGTGTCAATTTTTGCCTGTTCGGTCCGAGATTATATCATTTTTTTCAATTTCGCTAAACGCCTGTTTTATATTTTTGTCGTCAATTTCTTGTGGCTTCCCGTTCAGATTGGAATACATGTGTATAACTAACAGTTAATTTTTTCACAGTCACACACCGCGTGACGACTAAAAGTTGTCTTCCTGCCTGTATCTACAATTAATATTTTATTTAAGCAGATGCATGCTGTCTTTTTAAATGAGAATTGCAGTGTTAGTTTTAAACTCTGTTGTAATTTATATGGTTATCTTATATACAATTCTGTGAAGAAAAATTGATTTTGAGCTATTACAAAAAAACAGCGTTCTTTTAAAGAACGAACTTTATAAGAAAAGCTAGATATTGTAATATTCTTTTGTCTAATATAGTTCAGTGTAAAAATGTTATAAGTAATAATTATTATAACGCTGAAAAATCTTAATAAACGCTCATTGAGCGATTAAAATGGTACATCTTGCTTTTTCATAAATCAAAATATTTCAAATAATAACCATATTTTTCCGTTATGTTATGTGAATGGAAGCAGCCAATATCTATTGTCTCTACGAATCAAAACTATAATACATGCAAATTCACCAGAATGAAAATTACACCATTCAGAACTTTGATCTATGAATATAATTTTTTTTGCTATTCTGGCTTTGTCCTAACTGTAAATATGTTTAAATCGATTTATATAATTATGACCAAACATAAATATGAATTCAGTATGCAAGGACCATACAGAAAACCTAAAACAAATACACGTAAACTAAATAGCGAAGGCTCCTTGGGACTGGCTAAATCGCTAAATATTGCTCTAATACAGAGGTGGTTTCTATATGAAGAATACGTTCATAGAAAATGCAATACGTTGGGTATTGTAAAATAAGTTTAGTTTCTAAAGGTGACTGTTGTGTGTATTGCTTGGATTGGGAAACACGTGTTCCCCAATCTGGAAATTGTGATACAAGCACCGATACGAGTAGTAATGGTCAAAGTTGTCTACATAGTTATGGAAGCATAAGTAGTTTCAAATTATGTTTATTGTCAATATACGAAGTTCTGATTGCAATGTAAAACTTCAGTCAGATATCACACCACATCGCAAAATTTGTCAGTTCTATGATGGTTCATGCAGTAACATTTATTATCAGATTATTTGATTGTATGTTCAAGACTCGATATAGAGTATACACACGAGAATAGCTTCTTAATCGAAGGAGTATTACAATTATTTATTATTTCGCGGAATATTGTAGAATAACTTACCTTGATAACTTTGCATACATTTCTTTATATGACAGAAGACCAGGTCTGCGGACACATTATGGGACTGCATGTGTGGGTATATGCTGTTTGTAGTGGATCTTTCGTATACACGAGAATATATCGTATATGAATTTGTTCATAATTTTCAAATCCATTTTAGATTATATTCTGTCCATTGGAATAATCGGATAAAACAAATTAAGGCTCACATATATGTTTGTTTCCAAGGAAACATATTCACTATGGATGTATCTAGTATTAACAGTTTTGCAACATATACATTGAAAAACGCAGTATTACTTACAACCATGGAAAACTACTTATATCAAAACAAGTCACTTCGTACAAACACAACAGTCAGACTGATACACCATTCCCTATTTCATGGCGATAAGTTTGTGGATTGTAACATTCTAATATATAGTACAATTGTATCCCCATGTACTGTTTCTTCAGCAAACACTGTATGCGTGATGAATGATTTAGAAGTTGTTGAAATACTTCACGCATAAGAATAAACGGAGTTCTTTAAAACATACTAAACTTGGACTAAAACTTCGAATACCGTTCATCTGCTGAAATAACATAAGTTGCATTCAGATGTGAAATAACGTTTTACATGACGCACTCAAATGATTTAGTGATATTTTGTTTCCACAAACATTTAAGTATATATTGATTCAATAACACACACTCATAAAGGTTTCTTGTTCTGTCAAGACTTATAGCTCACGGGAGATAAATCTGTCAGGACCAAACACAACAGTCCTAGTCCAGCAGATGTGTAAACAAGCTTCAGGTTGAACACTGTAACATAAATTAAATCCGTGTAAAAAAAAAGTTACTCTCCATAGAAAAGTAACCAAAATGGACAGGGAATAGTTGCCTTGTACCGACAGTCATAAAGAAATATTGATCCATTTTTAAAGTATAAAATAAAATGACCGAATATGCTCCAAATAGAGTTGGATCCGTTTTCTAAAATCACTTATCAGTATGGATATCATTCGTCTTGGGTATTACTTAGCAAATATGACCTTAACGTTTCATATGACCTTGGATTTTTATAATATGTAACTCTATCTGAGCTGTGTATGAATATAGGAATGCGTGTAAAATACAATTCCGAGTTAGGCAGATTATGTCAGATTATCAGGAGGGGAAAATACTGCACACACATTCACTTCTGCAGACCCCCATATATCACGTATGCATATTGAAATCTCAGACGGTTCATTCAATTAAGTTCTTTTTATGTTTATAGCAACTCAAGATTAGAAGTATTGAGGTTATCCTCGTATTTTCGCAGGAAACCTGCGTTTCGATTCAATATTTAGTCTCGAATAAACGCTTGTGCGGGAGTACTGCAAAATCATACCTTTTCTATGATATTTTAGGTGTATTGTCTGCAGGAAGACGCATGTATGCCAATGTGTCCACCCAGGAACGAGTCTGGCAACAACCACATTATCACGCATTGTCCACATAACTATGTATGTTTCTAGTACATGTACGATGAAATCGTAGGTTATAATTTTCATGAAGTGAGGAAACATATTAATGTCGAAAATGTTTTCTAAGCATTTTGAAGCATTTAATTTTGTTTTCTTAAGAAGTTTTTAAAATATGTTGATAATATTTGGTTTTTTTTTCAGTATTTGTTTTGACAGATGGATTGATTAAAATATCTGTAAAGAAACCCATTCACATTAAACATTTTACAAAACTTTATTTTAACATTAATTTGAATGATTCCATTTTCTACATTTTCTTTTATATATAGTTCATATGAAAACTCAATTTAAATTGAATACTAAATGTAAAGAATGCAACTATATAAAAAAGGAACTAAACGTTTTAAATAAAAGTTACTGTGTTTAAGTACAACTATGACACTTATTAAAGAAAAGGGCACTTTTTAATCTCGAATAATCTCATCTGTGTGTGCCTGCTTTTTATCGCTGAATAAGAAATAAATATTGCCTGTACAAATAATAACTAAATTGAACATTTATCTTTCTAGTGCTTTGTAGAGGAGTTTAATCGTCTTTCTATGAGATTGGTAAATCGATATTACTGATATTCACCGTAAAATTTAAATGATCAGTGTAGTACAATAATTGAGTCAGTTACTTTGTGAAAGATGTTTAAAAAAATAACTTACCTCAGCTGTTCTTTTTTATGTGTCTTGTTTGTGTTGCTGGTCTTTTGAAATAAAAATATAATTATCTGGCCTGGATTTCACCAACATAAGTATGAACTTAATCTTTATCTTGAATCAAGTAATTGACTTAAATTTAATTCTGACTTAAACTGTCCAATCAAATGCAACTGATCATAGCCTTAAGTATTATGTAAGTGAAATTGGGGCCTGATGATAAAAAAATGTGCATATGATCTTGCAGCTTTGAAATATTTATCTAATGTATGCTGTTTTTATGTGCTTTTGCATAATATCGCCGTTGTTTAGAATATTAGTAATTTTCTGAGTTTAACTTTTGAAAATATCACATACTTGAACTTTCTTAAGAGTAGTGCTATTTTTGTCTGATTTTAGGATTGGAGAGAGAGAGAGAGAGAGAGAGAGAGAGAGAGAGAGAGAGAGAGTAATAAACGCAAAAAACTAGATCATTCTATGAGTTCTTATTTTCTTCATTTTTAATAAAGTGTATTATCAATAATTGTCTTCTCAAAGTTACGTGAATATTAACTTTAGGTAGCACATTTAAAACCAGTTTTACCGTGATTTCTAACACTTCCTGGTAAGCTCACTACCCTGTTTTTATTGAGTAGGTTTACTGCCTCTTGACTGAGACCTGTGTTGACAGAGAATGTTCAAATGTATCATCTCCAGTTGATAATCATTGGACAACTGTATCGACGACAAGTGTATCGCTGATAACTGTACCGCCGACAACTGTATCGCTGATAACTGTGCCGCCGACAACTGTATCGCCGTCAAATGTATCGCTGATAAGTGTACCACCGACAAGTGTACCGTCGACAAGTTCAACAGGTTCTTTTCACTGAATCAGTTAATGTCGGACTGTTTGTCTGTTTGTACCTCTGATTGTCTGTCTATTTAACTTTATATTGTTATGTCTGCTTGTTTCGTGATAAATTTGTTGGATCTATCCTGTGTGTACGACACGATATGAATTTGTCTGACCTTTTCTAAATCGATGTATATAAGTGTTTATATATCATAATCTTATAAATCAGTATACATACACGCACGCACGCACGCACGCACGCACACACACACACACACACACACACACACACACACACACACATATATATATATAATCTTGTTTATGCGAACAATCGTCCCTCAGATATCTGCGTACTGTTCGAACACCATGAACTATTTATATATTAAGTGGTACAAATCACTTTTGTGCAGGCAGATACTTCAGCGCAATAATTGTCATCACAGTGCAAAGTATAATTCAATTAGTATTAACAATAACGTGATAGGGGAATGGTGTTAAAGCTTACAATAGCAGAGTTTCACTTCAATTTTCAGAGACGTCAGACGGACAGGAAGTCTTAATTCTTCTGCCATTTGTCGCCATATTGGGTAAAAATTACTCCTTCGTACCTAAAGACGTGATTCCAGATGAAGTCATAAAGACCTTCCCGAACTTCACAATCAGCTGCCCTAATGAGGTTTTGGAATGGAACATCATATTTCAAGGTAATCAGACCCGATTTCTTTATTGCATTTTGTAGGATAAATTTGTCTAAGATGCAAATATCTGCGGAAAGGAAAATGACATACGACAGTTATTTTCCATCACATACAACTTTCATTTAGGCCGGAAGATAATCGTTACTTCCATCGAATAAGATCTGTATTCATCGGACAAAATTCATCGTTACTGCTACAAAATACAAATATATGCGGCAAATGTTTATTGATTTATATTAATGTGAAAGGACACACACACACACACATTTATGTGTGAAAAAATTCTGTTGAATTACAGAGATTTTGGTTAAAAAATACAGAGATATTTGGTTAAAAAAGGATTACGACATGCAGTGTGAAGATTGTGGAACCTCCACTGGTCATTTGTGTCAGGGAGATTTATTCCTTTGTACGAAATGTGAGCTGAAAAGATTTCCTAGAGTGGCGAGAAGCCCTGTAAGTATGGCGGCAGATTACCAACGACAGCGGTTAGCTGATAGCTCGACAATAATGGTGAATGAACTTCTTTGTTTTGTATAAAACAAAACGAACACATTGCCATATGATTATATCGTGAAGCTGTGTGTGTATATATATTGTGACAGTGACATTGAGACTGCAAAACGGACCCTGTTCTCAGTGGTACAAACAGTCGAGAGAATGATAAAGAGGAAAGGTATGGATAAATCTACAAATAATATAAAAGATATTTTGAGTCTATTTCTGTCCACAGATCCAAATGTCATACCTAGTTTTTGCGCTTTGGATCTTTCAAAGTTGCCACCGGTATCTTACAATTATGTGGACATGTCAATTTTATTGCAGGACGTGGAAAATGTGAAACATTCGGTGGACATACATAAGTCAGTACAGGCGGAGACGTTATGTGCAATGCAACGATTATGCGATCAAACCCAGCCATGTTCGACAGTCAAAAGTACATTACCTCCCCATGTTGACAATTCGAACACAGTTCAGTCTGACATTGTTCTCACTGAGAATTCATTTGCAATCGGAGGCTACAGTATAAAAAATCACGAGCTGAAAGGCCAGTCATGAACGAGGAATAGTCCTGATCCTAGTCGTTCAAACGAAAAAATCGTTACTAGTAGCGCGCGCGAAGATGTGCAATACACGGATTCAATCATCCAAGAGATTCAAGTTAGTACAAATAAGATCTGCTCTGCTTTATGGAATACAACTGCAGAAAGTCATGAGAATAATATATCTGATGATAGTGAATTAAACCACAGCACGAACGCATTTAAAATGGTCGCATGTTCAAAAAACACCAACGCTCATGACGAGGATTTGGAAAACGACAAAACTTTTGTTAAAGTTGCAAGATGTTACGTGCTTAGGCTCGAATAAGCAGCAACACAGAAAGAGTGAAAACTAACAAGCTTGTATAACTTTAACAATGATTTTATTAAGTACACTTATTTTCAAAAAAAAAATAAACTCACGGTTTTAGAGAATCAAATCCAACAAATATAGAATTCACAAAATAATCCACTAATGGAATTGCAAGTCCTGATAAATAAATGTTCTAATAGTTCCAGGTTCGAATCTTGACGATGTAATCCAAAATAGCTGACAATGTCACGTGGTACAGTTCTTGTTTTTAATCATCCAAATGAATATCATAAACATAAGTCCTTTTTCCAGATAATTCTTCTTTTCCGACGAATTGACACAAAGTCCAAAATAATTAAACTCAAACAGATAATACACAACCAATAACCTACAATAAGCCCAAAATCTACTAAAGTTAGCTTCTAAAACACAGCTATATATGTTGTTTTTCTGAAGTAAATAAGTAATCACGCGCTTTTCTAGAAATTGATAGAAGGTCAGAGGAAGAGTCTACCTTCACCTAGTCACGTAATAATGGAATGTTCTAGAAGGAAATCATTCCCTTATAAAATGTTGTCCCCGAAATTAACCAATGAAATTGAAGACCTGTTGACAATGTCTAAAGCAAGGTCAGGAACTAGACCACTGTAAGCCAAGGTCAAAGCTTGTTTACAGTAAAGTCCAGGTCAAATGAATTTTCTAGAAAAATTTCCCATTTAATGAATAATAAATCCTAAATGACAATTTTGGATTTAATAATTAAAAATAAATAAAATTAAATCCAATAGCCGTAACACTGTGGAACAATGACCCCTCTGTGGCCGCATTTACACATAAAACATCGGGCATAAATCTGCATCAACGACGGCTTAATAAGTTTATGAATGTCCAATCCACACACCAGTTTCCATGAAGGCGTGGAAGTGTAATAATAGGAAAGGCAGCTTCTTCAATTTTGCGTACAGTGTGTTCAATGCGACAGCGATGCATATTCGTGACAAGGCTTGCCCCCGAAACGCATGAATCGGACATTTCTTCACCTTTTGAGCATTACTCTGGAATTAATCCCACTCAGGTGGAAAAACTAAAAACGAAATTTAATACATATGTCAGCTTCAAAATCACATGCGATAACCCTACGCACAAGCGATGATGAACGTGGATGCGTGGCCAAGAAAAGCTTTAGTTAGAGACTACTATCAAAGTCGGAATTAAACCATTGTTAGACTCAAATATACATAATGGATTCTTTACGCATTTCTTTCTATAACTGCCGTTCATTAACAAGAAATATACAAAATGTAAGGGCTTTATGTGATATTTCCGATATTTGTTTCCTACAAGAATTGTGTCTTTTAGACAGTGAGTTAGACTGTCTCTCATCCGTACACGACGAGTTCTTTGGATCAGGGGAATCGCCGATTAAATCTTCTAGCGATATTTATACCGGTAGACCTTATAGAGGTGTCGGGGTACTTTATCGTAGATCTCTCGCAAGTATTATCGAAGTACAACATTTCGATGATCCCAGATTAATAGGTATTACTATCCATACGGGGGATTCCTCCTTGCTTTTTATAAATACATATTTACCTTGCGATCTTGCGGAAAAGTTTGGAGAATTTGTAGATTATTTGGGCAAAATTAATTTTATTGTAGAAAATGCTAATACGTTAAATGCTTATGTAGTAGGAGATTGGAATGCTAATAAGCTCAGATCCACTTCCTTTGGAGATGAGCTTCGCCTATTTTGTGACGAATATGGTTATATTATATCGGACTTAAAACTAATTGTAGACCACACAACTAATTTTACTTACGTCAGTGATTCACACAATACAGTGTCTTGGTTGGAGCATTGTGTCTCTACACAGTCAGCTCATTCCGCTATAAGTGATATGAGAATACTTCACACCCTAGTAGGGTCTGACCATCGTCCTACTTTAATGACTATCAAGACTGAATTGCTTCCCAAATTTGATTCATGACCCAGTGAACTCTTAAACTTGAAATACAACATCAATTGGTCAGACCTTACTGCTGACGAAAAACTGAATTATACTCTGACTTCTGCATTCTTTTTAAACAAGATTGAGATCCCACATTGTATTGCGATCTGTAATGACCACGGCTGCACTAACCAGGTGCATATTAAACATATAAATGAATTATACACTGATATAGTAGAAGCTTTGTCAAACTCCGATAATAGCTTGGCTAGTAAATCCAAACGTAATCACCGGATTATACCAGGTTGGAATGACTGTCAAAGAATTACATGATTTCGCACGAAATGCTTACCTTATGTGGCGTGATAACGGTAAACCTCGTCACGGCTATTTTAGTAATCAAATGCGTCAAACAAAAGCACAATTTAAGTATGGTCTTAGATTATGTAAGAAGGAGGAAGTAACACACAGAGCAGACTCGCTAGCACAAAAATTTGAAAATGTCGACCAACGTGAATTCTGGAAGCATACCACGACAACTTCCAATAAATTACCAATTTGCATTGATGGAAACCATGGTCAGAATAATATATGCAACATGTGAAGAAATCATTTTGAAGACTTACTCAATAGTGTAAAAAAATGAATCGAATAAGAAGTATGTACTTTCAGCATTGAATACACCTTCTGCTTGTATTGAAGTAATCACATTATTCGAGATCCAATCTGTTATAGCAAGACAAAAAGGTGGTAAATGTCCAGGTTCAGATTTTTTATATGTTGAACATTTAAAATTTTCAGATACTAGACTTCATGTGTTATTGATGACTTTTTTTAATTGTATGTTTGTGCATAACTTTATACCAGATGATTTCACAAAAGTTACCATTATACCGCTACTAGAAAGCAAAATTGGTAACATAGCGGACAAAAATAACTACAGATCTATAGCTCTTACGACTATTATTTCAAAAATATTTGAATGCATCATTCTGCATAGATGTGAAGTTACAATCTCTGATAATCAGTTTGGTTTTAAAAAGCAGCATTCAACCGATTTATGCATATATGCCTTTAAGGAAACTGTCAGCTATTATGTAGAACATGGCAGCCCAGTGTTTGCATGTTTTTTTAGACGCTAGCAAGGCATTTGATAGGGTCAATCACTGGACACTCTTTAAAAAATTGATTGATATTAAAATACCTGTCTACATAGTTCATACTTTAGTTAACTGGTATGGGAAACAGTTGTATTGTGTGCGGTGGGGAAGATCCAATCGGTCGGATAATGAAGATATGATGAGACATTACCGATCTCTGTGTATTCGAACAAACATGCTTCTGCGTAAATTCAAGAATTGTTCATTGCATATCAAAATTAGATTATTCAAATCTTATTGCTGCACCATGTATTGCGCTCCTCTGTGGACAAACTTTAGTGAATGTATGAAAAGAAAACTAATTATTGGTCATAATAATAGTCTTCGTTTTCTATTAGGTCTTCCAAGGTGGAACAGTGCCTCCAATATGTTTGTTAACTATAATGTATTCAGTTTTGATGAAATAATGAGAAAGTATGTATTCTCAATGATGACAAGAATATCTAATAGTAAGAACTGTATATTGAAATCTATTTGGAACAATGACATTCATGTAAATTCTCATATTATTAGTAGATGGAACAAATTACTCTTTAAATGTGTCATTTAATTTTTATTATTAATAATGCATGACGCAGTTAATAATTGTAGATGTTGCTGTATATATATATATATATATATATATATATATATATATATATATATATATATATATATATACACTTTTATGTTTAAAATAATTATTTTTATTTTTTTTTATAAAACCTTATATTTTAATTTAGGGGTGTGGACTTTGTAGTCTGAAAAAAAGAATTCGTATCTTATATATATATATATATATATATATATATATATATATATATATATATATATATATATATATATATATATATATATATATATCACATTCCACGCATACAAATATAAACATTACGCAGAAAAACGTTATAATTTTGCAATCTTTTGTTTTACATTAGGTTAAACTACAAAAGATTCCATGCAACAATTATAGTAATACAATTTGCCTCAACTGTGTGTTCTAATTGCAGATGGTGTCATAAAACAATTGCAGAACGTCACCATGGTCACGGCTTCTAATAATTTGTCTATTACTGTCATCAAGAAAGAAATGGGATTGATCGAGTGTTCAATATATGGAATAAATTTCCTTGGAGCCTTCAGTCAGTATTTCTTGCGATTAAAAATGTTGTTATATTAAAATATAATTAAAACAATTTAATGTTCAGAGAATGTTATACACTCGGCTTTCTAACACTTACTATATAAACCTCATTGAAGAGACCACCTTATCCAAGAGACTGTATATTTTTTTTACATATTCTAATTGTTTCTACAGATACTCATAACGATTGTACTAAAAGACAAAATGCATCATATGACCACCTTGTTACACTTTTTCTCTACAGCCACTTATCAAGAACATTTAATGACAATTTGTGCCAAATTGCGAACTTATAAATATTCTTAAAGCAATGAGGTTTAAGATAATCGCTTTCATGCTACCACATTCAAGCTAGAAAAGTAATCGAACAACATAAGAAAGGAAAGTAGTAATAAATGTGGACAACACTATTGAAATTTGGCCAATTTCTTTCGTCTCTTTTGTTTGTGATAGGTGTTTTGTTTTGTGATAGGTGTTGTGATAGGTGTTTTGTTTGTGATAGGTGTCATATCGGACGCATCTTATCTATTTCTAAATCGACAATTTCAGCTTCCAAACTAAAGGTGAAAATGGGGATACTTACAGCGCCATCATTTATTGTGCCTGAGATAAGCCTGGTGAAAGAGATTATTTATATAGCTGAAGATACGGAATTGCAATTTAGTGGATATTTGGATATCTTCAACGTCACTGATATCGGTAATATTTGGAGGTTCTTACATAAGTGCTCATGCCCCAGGTTCAGCAGAATAAGTCTTGTAATTAAATTTGGACTTAGGAGATTTGATTGGACAATCTCAGTAAAAGACCCACATTTCAGCTACTTTGGTTAGTTTATTCAAGACTAAAGTTTAAATCCAGTGTTAAGTTCTATTGGCAAAATACATAATTGTTCCTATAAAATTAGCTAATATTATTTTGTAATTTGTATCTATGCGCAGCGTGGCTAGAAAATTATGGAAATTGTTTATCAAGTATAATAACTTTAATATGAACTGTATGCGTTTCTGCTCATCACTTGACGAAATATCACCTTAAATGAAACTTTAGAAAGTTGAATGGGTTAGTTGAGACCCATTTAGTTATGATTTAATACATTATCACTTCCTTCTCTAAGCATGATAATAGAATGAAAATTAAAATGTTGAACTGATAATAAACATATTCTAAATTAATGCTTATTATAATCTTTTTCTTAATTCCTGACATTCGAATATAAATGAAATATTAAAAGCAGCAATGATCACGTTTCAACCTAGATAAATGTCACATGTAAATTTTCGTCGGACAGATGCATACGTTTGAATATCAATGTTTCAAGCATCATTAAGGTGACTATATTTTTATTTGATAATTTCTTTAAGAACTTGCTATGAAGAGATTAGATGACACCATGGCTAAAATAGATCCCACTAGATTCATTGGAATCGATGTAAATGGTACAGTCACTTCTTTCAAGGGAAAGCTAAAGGAAATGAAGGCGAACATTGACAAGTTAGTGATAAATATGAATGCCAAATACGACCCTAACGTTGACCAGGTTGTTAGAATTCAGAGAAAAGAAAATTCAGACAAGGAGTGGTCTTTTGTGAGGTCAGCTGAAGTTGTATTCATTCTGCAAGACATGGGATCAATGCGTTTCGTACCGGCAACGGATTATGTTGGTAATATTACCATCACCTTTGATCCAAGCAACGGGCTACAAGTAGCACACGGTAAAGGATTGATTCTCACGGTAGTGGTAAGTAAGAGTTTTGTGTCATTAAGCAATTTATTTCAGAAATATATATTTAAACATGCGATATATTTGAAAACTCTAATTATAAACGCAAGATTCTCGATAAATATCCGCCTTCTGTATAAAAGTCTGTAATGTAGGTACACTACAATTAGTCGCACAATTAGGAAAAAAGTATGTTTTGAATAAGAATTGTTTAGAATTTCTTACATTTCACAAAGTACAAATACATATAAAGAAACCATTTGAATTCTATATTATAGGCAGGTTTGTGTTTGAAAGGACTTGACGTAAGATTTGAAATTTGTTAATAGCGATATGACTAGATTAAAACAGTTGCTTTTGAGTTGATATCACTATGTTTATGCAGTTGTTTTTGAGTTGCATGTAATGATTTACATGAAATGTTTCATACTCTGCAGGTGACACCTATTAATGACGCGCCCCTATTAAAAGACGAAGTGCGCACCAGCTTATTACAATATCGCTATAACACTATCCAGCACCCCTACTCTGGAGTGGGTCATTTCAATGCTAGCGGTATAGCTTCCCAGCTGTACAGAGATATCGACGGAGACATGATCAGCATTGCCGTTATAGGAGCTATACAGACTAATCTAGGTTCGTCTATGTATGTGAGAGATTGGGTCTTATAGTCTTATATTGCAGTTTTCCAGTTGCTTATATTTATACTTACAGGCCACTATTTGGTTCGAGTATGAACAAACTCTTAAGTGCTATTTTGCTATGTCATTATCCTCAGATGTTTTTGCAACTATGGGGACAAGCCTTGAAGCATCCTTGTGCTCAAATTCAGAATCAACTTTAGATTATGATGTCAGATTGGCTAGTGCCCAAACGACGACCAATCACACAATAGATTGCTTAGCAGAGTTTGAGCATGTGATTTTTTTTAAAAAGACCTTGTTTAAAACTCGTGTGAAACTTTTTGAGCATAAAACACAAGCTCAGGATGCAACCATTTTTGACATCAGTTAGAATCAAATAAGAATGTTTTTGATGTCTGTGCAAGCAAGTTAAATCTAAATAACAAATTGTTTAAAATGAGTTTTATATCTGATTATGAGGATTTGAACTTTGCTTATACACATATTTTAAAGAGTTCATGGCCAGACAGTACGGATCTCTCGATTCATCACAATCGCTCTTTGATCTACGTTTAACTACACGGAGAATTTAAATTTGGACTGACACAATTGGTTGGTCAAAATTAAATTCAAGTCTGACTTGTATGTGATTTATTCAGGTTGCAAGATTTCAGATTTTAGTTCTTTGATTGAGGTAAGGTAAGGTATTTGAGTGCGGGTATGTCTTGGTATAACCTGGATGATGTGGAATTCGATTATCTAACGTATTTTAATATAGAGACAAAATGCATTAACGTTTATGAGATTTTTCAAGGTATTAAATGTTATTATACAAAATCTCCATTAGTCCCATAGAGAAAAAGAAAGTTTTTCAATTTCTCTAGCCCGCGGCAATTCATTTTGAGAATCAATATGACAGTTTCGACGAAATTTAGATGAAATTTAGAAATATTTATTCTTATTGTTTTCATAATATTCGCATATGAAGCAATACAACAAATACTAGGAAATTAAATGAACCGGCGAAATATTGAGATATGTCATCAACCATTGTTTCGATTAAAGAGAATAATAAAACGTGTTTGATATCGCCGTAAATAATAATAGCCACATATCAATTACATCAAGCAATAAGCTAAAGAAGCATTACTACCAGAATATACTCAGAACCTAAAGAAATACAAATACTTTGATAATGAAGATGTCCACTTACCTTCGCATACTTTCCATAGGACTTCCACCAGTAAAAATATACACCGTACCTATTTGCTCTCTCTCTCTCTCTCTCTCTCTCTCTCTCTCTCTCTCTCTCTCTCTCTCTATATATATATATATATATATATATATATATATATATATATATATATATATATACCACGTTGTTGCTCAATCATAAGGTCAATGGGTCGTTGGGCAAGATGGTGACTTAGCGGAGATTTCACCGTTTGACATACGCAAGTTGAAGGAAGCTGGACATATTACCCAGAAAGCAGTTCTTGTTAACCCATCCGCCGAAGTGCGATTTCTCCTCAGGAATAGGTTGGTAGTAACATCAGTCCACTTGTCGTTAGACAACATATGAATAACACATTTCTTGCAAAGATTCCCGTTCAGCTTAGTATTTGCTTTAACACATTGCAATGTATACAACATTTCTTAAGACATACACCATTCACGTGTTTTTGCTATATGTAGAACTTTAATGAATGTTCTACTCCACATTCTAAACAATATTGTCAAGCTTTGACTGTTCCCGCTTTCAATACATACCATACAAATGTTAATTTATAAACTATTCATATCCCTTCACTATTTACATAATCTGACACAATCTCTCTTACAATTTCAATTAGGTATTTTAGTTATCATTTTAAGCTAGACTCGTAAGCAGAGCATGTCATACATTCAAAATGTTTAGACATTTTAGATTAACCATATATCTATTCCAAGAGGAAATATATATGATATATTGTACAGGTGTATCATATTTCTTTCTCATTTTGATATTATTAAATAACATTGCTTCTATCAAACGAAATGTCGCCATGATAACATTGTCCAAAAACATAGTTCATGATATAAGATCTGTTCGATGTTCTCTTGTTAGCTGAAACATCTGTTCGTAGCATCAACATCTAAATCCAATACCAATGTAAATAAACAGGAATAATTAATTCAATTCATTAGATGTGATCATGTAAGTCACATTGCCAGTACGCTCGTGGACGAATTTACTTACTCTGTAATAAACAAGGCTCAGAAATTTTAGAGTTGATTAAATTTATGTGTACAATTTATATTGGTAAATTAGTGTCGTTGAAACATTTTCGCATATTTCGAAAACGAGAAATATATTTGTATTGGTCAAGAAATATATGATCCTTTTCTAGATGCAAAATTTCGACAAAATGTAATGCAATGATTATTTTTCTCTCAAGTTCTTACATGTGGCAGATTTATGAGAATCCAAGGTTATTCATAGCTGCAATTGATGCTGGCGTAATTCCGAAGCCTGGTGCTGTTAGAGTAGCAGAATTTAATATAAGCATCTGCAGAGAGGGCACAACTTGGGAGCAGCAAGTAAGAAACTCGTAGTTTTAATGAATACTTTCATCATTTATATCAACCATACCCATACTGACCTAACTGATTATAGATTACCAGTTTTGAGTACTTGCATCTAGCACTTGTGAACAGCTGTGAGAAGTTACATGCTGTTATATACTCATAGTAACATGGTTAAAGAGGTTGGACTGAAATATATAGATAATATAATGTTACTTTGAACCAAAACATTACTTCGACAGTATTGATTGGATTTCCTTGAAGGTTTTGAAGTTACCATAGTTTTATTCAAGTAATGATCCTGCAACTCAAACAGTCTGAAGCTGCGTTACTTTTATTTCAGCAATATGGAACTGAAGTTAACGTACGGTCAAGTACTAATAGAAGTGTCATCATCATCAGTCTATTGATTTAGTGTGGTCGTTGAGGCACTGTGCTGCTGAATATCTGACCAGTTCCCTCCATTTGCCTCGATCATGTGCCAATGCATGTGTATCCGCAAAATGTTTCCTGGTCCATTCTGTGATGTTGTCAGTTCACTTTTTTATCTGTCTACCTATCCTTGTGGCACCTTGGACACTTCCCTGTAGTCCTGTTGTTAATAGACTCTTGGCTCTAGTGATATGTTCATACCATTTCAACTTTCTCTTTCTGACAATGGTGAGGATGTCTTCATAATGGCCTAGGTTGTGCCTGATGGTGTTAAGCACTTCTTCATTTGTGATGTGGTCCATGTAAGAGATTCCAAGGATGGTTCTGTATCATCTCATTTCAAGTGCCTGTATTCTTCGTTGTAATTCCGCTGTCAGGTCCCAGGCCTCGCATAAATACAGAAAGATTGAGATGACTAGTGCTCTCAATATGCTGCCTTTTAGTTTTCAATAGAAGTGTAGGGACATTTATTATCAACAACATGGATAAAGAAAAAGAACCCTATACAACTAAAACTAAAATTAACAAACAAACGAAGCAGCATACTTGAGAGAAAACTACAATGTTATATTGAAAATATCCATAACATTTGCATATCGAATATAGAATAAACGGACAAAGGTATATGTTTCCTTTCTATGCACGTAAATGCTGACACATGTCGATTCATGTAGTATTTGTATACCCATCTGATTAAACTGTTCACAAAAATAACATTTATTTTTCCTCATTTATTGAATGTTTAATTTAATATTCATGAAGATAAGATACATTTTGCGAAAAAAATGCTTGCCAAAGTAAGTCTATATTGTAATAAATTTGGAGTAAGTGTTAGTGAATTTGAACCATGCTTGGGTCGTTAGTAGTGATTTTGGGTACAAGCCGAATGACTGTCCCTTTCGATAACATAGTCCATATTAAAATTCAGTGGTGTATACAAGTAGTGTGATTGAAAAGGCAGCATTTATGGTTGGAAATCAGTAAATTATAGAATGGAATCAATAAGTTGGAACTTGGTAGGTACCGTTTATGTGGCCATAGTGGAAAATTGGCGTATGTATATGAGTGTGATACGCCGGAAATTCTGTGGATGGACTGGCCTAGGGTCGCGCAGTTAAATATTTCCCAGTTAGTAAGGGAATACTGGTGTAATTTCTATGGCATGACAAGCTATCGGTACGGAAAACGGATGATAATGAAGAAAAACCATGTAAAGGTGCAGTTAATGGACGTTTGGGCAAGTTGTCTCCTCTGGGTCGCCCATTGATTACAGCAAAGATTAATAATTATAGCAGACACGTCTTTCTTTCCATTTTACAACTCAAGTTGTATGGAAGTCTTTGGAAATTTGGGGAAAACATATGACTTCCAGCGTGACTCGCGCCAGGGTTTTGACACCGCTCGGTCAAGTGAATACCCCTGTGCGTGTAACAATATCTTGTCACACTATTTTGCCCAAGTTATGGATATTTGGCTACATTTGCTTATACTAAGGAATCAACATTTATGTATTTTCTGACAATTCAATATCATTTATAAATTAAAAGTGCAAACGGTTCAGTACCTTTCATTTAAATTTATGGTGCGAGTGTAAGTCTTTTTCATGTTCGGTCAGTCAGAGCTAGAAATAGAGCAGCTTAGCTGACCCTATGGGCGATTTAGATATCGTCATATTTTCTCCTTTAGTTTGACTTTTTAAGTGACAAAAAGCAGTCAGATTTTTAATAATGCTTTCTATATGTATGCAAATAATCAGATAGTATTTTTCTCTCCCTCCTTTTTGTTTTCAATCGCCTTTACAACTAAAAACAGAACAAAATGATTTTTTGGTAGATTTTGTTCATTTTATTTACAGTTTCAATGCTGATATAATGACAGTAATAAGATAATCGAAGGTCTTATAAGGGAGATGGAAGAAAGAGAAACAGACACATTTGATGCTGATACGTTTCATACAATTTCTTTGAATATGCCTGTATATAAATATTTTTGGACAACTGTTTTTTATTGGATACAATACAAACATTTAAAACAATAAAATATCTAAGCGTTCAGACTACGGATGTTTATCCTTTGTTAGAAATATTCTACTTATGGTAGATGAAACGCGTTCTTTACGCTTATTCTTTGCACATGTTTAAAATGCAATGAGTTTATACTTGTTTAGAACGATCTCAGAGAATCACGGAAATAATTACTGTACATGCTGCCTTTGTCATATTTCTCTCAATTCTAAAATTAGTTCTGGTTGAGGATGGTTGAAAATTTTTTTTAAATAATCAGCCATCCAATGTTTATTTCCAAATACTGCAGAGGTGATCAATTATAAAGGTCTTTACATTTTGTGTATTTTCAGTTATGTATTGAGGGTGGCTCTAGTTCGTATTCCCGAACAGTGCTAGACTTGTACATGGGTAGACAGGGTTGTGACGGAATTGCGGGTTCTACTCTTGTGGAGGACAAATGTGGCATATGTGGTGGCAAAAACGACTGCTTCGACTGCAACGGGGATCCAAATGGAAGTGAGATTTCTACCTTATATAGCTGCTGTGTTTTCAATATTTGTTTTAAAATCATTCTTCATTTCCATGTCATCTCTTAGAAAACTTTGAGATAGTCTTAAATATAATGGGTGCAAATGCCACTGTGAAACAGACGTTATCCACTGTATTGATAGGATGGATCAATTATATAAATATTGATATTCATGCTTTTGAAGAAAGGTAATATATTTATACCTATTTTCAAGTATATATTAATCTGAACACCCACCCACCCACCCAGAGAGAATATTGATCGATCTAGTCCATGTACTTACTAATGGAAGTTCTGCATCTGATAGCTCCACTAAGAGCAGATAATATATCAAAGAAACGAAACTCGGAGATACTACAGACGATAGCTTCACTAAGAGCAGATAATTCATCAAATAAACGTCACTCGAAGATGCTACATGCGACTATAATTTTAGGAGGGAACAATCTGCATATAAGATAAACTGATATTTAGCCAGAAAAGTATGGAAACATTTTCGTAGCATGCATCATCACATCTGTTAGTTTCACACATCTTGAGCATTTGCGCACCTGCATATTCTTAATCTTCAAAACCACTGAACATCACATGTACATAAAACATAAGGTAGACAAAAACAGGCTTTATAGTTTGAGCGGATGAAGAATTTTGTGAGCATTTAGTCTTTATGATTTAGTAATTTTTCTTTCTGATTAACACAAATCTAAAATGTTTCGTATTGTATCAAGGCTGAGCAATGGTTTTACAATCATTCAATCAATCTATCTATCTTACAGCGGCTTATTATGATCCATGCGACCTGAGCAAATGTGTTGGTGGTAATACTGGAATGAAATCAAACGAAAGCCTGGACTGTGCTGGCGTCAAATGTGGCAAACATTATCTTCATGACAAATTTGGATGCATTCCGTAATACATCAATCAATCAATCATTCAATCAATCAATCAATCTATCTTTCTATCTATCTATCTATCTATCTATCTATCTATCTATCTATCTGTCTATCTGTCTGTCTGTCTGTCTGTCTGTCTCCCAAATATATTTAAAGAATGTTTGATGCGTAAATACTCAAAGAAAATAGGTTGAAAGTTTTATATTTTGTAATAAAGTTCTGTCAAATGTTATATTGATCAAACAATGCTGTTTGTTTTATTGGTTTTTATTTATTTATTTGTAAGAATTTTAATAAAGAAAATCTTCCACTATGTCCATCGATCTGCTAAATTTGTCATGAAAGAAATAATGATAATTCTGCATTGATTTTCGTATTAAATGAACGTTCAAAGTTACCGAATATATTTTGATAATGTCGTTCCAGTGTTTCAACTGATGTCGTCGCTTTGAATCTAACACTCCCTTGTGATGGGCAACTGTTGAGTAATGCCTTTATAAACAAGTAAGATAATCAATGGAATGTTTTGCAAGAGTGCTCATTTAAAAAAGATTTATGAAAACAGTCAAAATATTAATACTCCTTAAGAGATTTGTTAAGGTAATCACGTGTTAAATCGAGTCCTTTGAGTGGAGCTAGATATTTAAAAGCACACATATACTAATTAAAACTATATAGTAATCAATTATATTTGCAGTAAAATTGCCAATGCTAATACATACTGTAAGAAGTGTCGATTAGTTAAATCTTGAAAAGTATAAAATACAATGGTTTACTTTTAATTACGTTTTACAAATGCGTCAATATAATTATCCAGGTTCAGTTCCTAAATTGACACATGTACTTCCAGGTTGCTGGTGGTAAGTATATCATCTGCTTCCATGACAGCATGACATCAGGATACTCTATTTGTACAAGTATCATTTTTCTCATACATTGAATGGGAAACATGTTGAAGTCACACTCGGTGATTATACAAGTCCTCCTGACATACTCATTAAGTTTTCCAAATATTACCCACTTTGTCCGTTGAATTAAGGTTCAGTTATTTAGACACAACATAACGTTTCTTACAAATGGATTCGACTGAATTTCCATAATTTCTTAGATGCAAGATATGTGTCCTTGGTACAACTGGGCTAGCAGGTGATGCAGGAATGGATGCGTGCAATGTTTGCCATGGAGACAACAGCACGTGCATTGATTGTGCTCAGGACGTCAAAGGCGTTAAAGTGGTAGATTTCTGCGGGAACTGTCGTTCTCCTTCCGATCCCCAATTCAATAAAGGTACAACTGAGAAAGTTTGTAAAAGCGTTTTAGCAGAATGATTGTATATACATTACCCAAGAACCGTTCGATATTCTCTTTGTAGCAACTATTCAGACTGAGCTATTAAGATTTTACTTTTCCATAAATAGATCGTTCTGTGTTTTTATTTATTTTAACAAACATTTTAGAGTTGACATTTGAATATATATATATATATATATATATATATATATATATATATATATATATATATATATATATATATATATATATATATATATATATATATATATATTGGGATTATCTTGGGAGTCGATGGACGTATGGAACGGACAGACATACTGTCGTCAGAGTGATCTATATGTTTAGCTTGCAAAAAATATAAAAGAACTTTATGGTATAATTATATGAAAAGGTGAGGAATGCAGATGTTTATCGCTAATATATAAACATAATTCAGTCATTGGAATTTGGATGTGGCAAACGTGATAGGGACTTTGGATATGTAAACGTAAGTTAACCATTGGAATATTTGGAGTTGGAATTTAGTTATATGAACATAATGTAGTTATTGAACACTGGATATGTCAAAGGTAATTTAGTCGTAGGAACTTTTAAATATGGTCATCGAAATTTAGTTATTGAATGTTGGATATGTCAAGGTACTTTAGCTATACGACTTTGGATATGGCAACGTAATTTAGCTATAAGACTTTGGATATGACACACGTAATTGAATTATTGGACTCTAGATGTAGCAAACGTTCCTTTTCAGAGTCTTTTGTTAGGCATTTCTCCTCCTCTACCACACAGAAAGGAACTTAACGTTTTTTTCAAAGCGACATTACTACACACATAGTTTGTAATAAGGATGAACCCTAAACACAAGATCAAGGATGGCCAGCACAGGAATCGATTCAACCTTTCAAGAACATAACTGAAAATTCACTCTCTAGCAATTACAATACCCCAAAGCAAATTCATTAGCATTTTCCTGAAATGCGTATAATAATCGAATAGACAGAGCAGAGATTACTACTTGTATTGCTGAATTTATCAACATTATAATATTTATCTGCCAAGGACTTATCGAATGTAATTTTACTCATTATAGGTTGTGGAGCCAGTCTGGGAACGGTTCACCCTAAGTTTATATTTGCCAAATATGGAGGAAACCTAACAGTTGCTGGCGCAAACCTGGAAGCGTTCAGTGATGTCCGCTGCTATTTCCATTCAGCTGCTCAGGTATACGTTGCATCTGAAAAGGTGCATATAATGATATTGCCGTTATATTTGTATACTTGTATTCCATCAGCCAACCATTATTTCAGGTTTCTTGTTGGCGATGAGCAAATCTATCAATCAGTCATATAATCTATCAAATCAGTCAATGAACACACATACACACACACACACACACACACACACACACACACACACACGTTATTTTTATAACTGCAAATGTGCTTGATTGAAGAATATTAATAAACTATGAACTCTTGATCATCTGTTACTCGGGTGGCAACTATTTAGCATATTTTCTTCATTAACGGTGTATATATGTATGTTATAAAAAACATATGAGATGTCTGTGTTTATGTGTGTGCATGCATAAAGAAAATATTATATGTATTTTCAGACTAGGCAATTCCTGGAGACTCTGCATTTTAATGCCAGTGCTGGCATTGTCAGGTTATCTCTACCTAATATAACCTCTGCGTTCAATGGAGAATATTTTGTGTCATGTGATCTGAATTCCAATAAATCCTTGAATGTGACAGACGGCAAAATATACATTTATAGAAATCCTACACTTCTAAGCCTAGAGCCAAAAGAGATCACTGTTGGTAAAATTACTTCGGTATGTATCCTTTCGTATCTTTGTTGTGCCATTTGTTAGGTGTTTGTTAATTTGTATCTCCCCCCCCTCCCGCCACAAATCATCACATTGGATCTGACAGAAAATACTAAATGATATGCATATAATGTGAAAAGGTGATGAATATTTGATTACGTCAACAAGAAATGGAGAGATTTTGTTTAATGAGTAGCGAATAAATCTGATATTATCTTGCATATTTACTTCGCGTGGTTAGTTATATAACTTTTAAAAGCACCTAGCCATGGAAATATATTTTATCTCAGTACAATTTAAAGACACACAAACACACACACACACACACACACACACACACACACACACATATATATATATATATATATATATATATATATATATATATATATATATATATATATATATATATATATATATATATATATATATATATATATATATATATATATATATATATATATATATATATATATATTTATGTATATATACAAGTCGAATTGAGCACAGAAAAAGTTCAATTTCCTTTAAACATTTACGAATTAAATAATTTAATAGAATCTTAGAACCGTGATTCTTGTCATCTTTGATATTTGTAGGTGACAATCAAAGGCATGAACATAACAGACACTGGAAAGGTATACTGTCTGCTCAAATGCCAAGAGATTCGACCGGAATATGGCTGTCAATCAACTGAGAATGAGGTTTCTGGTTTTGTAAACTTTTCCGCGAAGTGGATCAACTCTGAAACTGTGACATGTGACCTGTCACGGTTGTCTATGGTGAAATCTGCACGCGTATACAACCTCTCTGTTGTCACCGGTGAACTGAGTGACGTCGATCTAAACAGGTCAAATACATTTTAATGTCAAATACATATACGAATATTGTCAATACAGTAGAATTTTCTCTGTACTATGTACTTCAGATTTTACACAAGTACGTTTCATTTGTATTCCCTTATATCTATATTAATTATTAGGGGTGCAGCGATATACGGGTATACAGGAATGTTGCGGTTTGCTGTTCTGGTAATACACACTGCACAACGGTACCACATAATTGTTCCAATTTAATTAAAGAACCACGTTTACTTATTTTCCTAGATGCACGCTTAGCAAGAGATTGCACGAGAATGTAAACCGAGATGTGGAGTACCGTTTTTGGGGCGAAGTTTACCTTGGGGGTTTCACGTCAAGGCCATTGGATACATCAATTCTTCTGAAATAAATTTTTTTGTATCCAATGCCTGGAATGTACATATAAGAAAGCATGCACGATCTGCTGTTATGAATGATATGTTTGCTTCAGAGAGAGAGAGAGAGAGAGAGAGAGAGAGAGAGAGCACAACATTTAAACAAAGAGTGGCTTCATCTGATGTTTTCCGTGTGAAATAAATGATCGGTAAGATCTAATTGCTTGCGTAGCGTTAACATCCTTTTCTTGTCTGCTAATATTGATTAATGAATCTCAATTTTTCAAAAGTTTGTCGACAGACGTGATGACCTTCATAAATTATTCCCAACAAAATAGTTAAACGTGCAGTTTGGGAATTTGAAAATACAGACTAGAAATGGCAGTGAAATTTATCCTTGCTGATAATTCGACTGCTTTCATGTGTTTGTAAACTTAATTTCATTTTAAAGTTAATTTTATATGTTTATGTGACTACCATTTAAAGTCGTAAGAAGTTAAAGATGTATTGTTTAAAATGCTATTGTGATTATTTTGTTTCTTTCCCAATATTTGTTTTGGTATATCGCAATGTATAGCAATACAGATTTGGGCGTAAAGCTACACCACATTTATTATTATATTCTAGTACGCTTTTGAGAAATGAAATTTATGCAAATAAACAAATCAACAGATGCCTTTTATATAGCATTTTAAAACAACAAAATATTATTACACCAGATTCCTATAGAATTTCAACCAGAAATTAGTGATAAAATAAAGTAAAAGCAGGTGCCAATGTATTGCTGTGACAATCATACAATTATATTATTTGTTTAAAATGGTAATAGTTGCATTAGTCTGTGCATAGTATCATTTACCAGTGCTTATTATTCTTATATTATTAGTTCACATGTATATATTGGGAAAAAAGTGAATGAAATTATTACAATGATTACTTAAAAGAAATCTTTTCACTTCGAAAAATAAAATAACGACTCATATTCTGTATGTTTATGATGACATACAGAGGGATGGATGTACGGATAAATGGAGAGATGGAACAATAGATAGTTAGATTTGTAGGTTAAACAAATTTCAGTTTCTTGTCTGTTTTTCAGCTTACGTTATGTAAACCTTAGAGTCACTTCCGTTGCTCCGAAACCTCTTCAAGCCCAGTATGATGATACCATGTGTAATATTCAGGTTACGTTCGACGAGGGCATCGCAATTAGAGAGGATATTATTAATCCTACCTGTGCTGATATCTTCAATGATTCTACAAAGACATTTCTGGAAGGTGCGTGAACAATGCTGATGTCCTCTTTCGAAATTGATTTCACAAATTTCCAGGAGCATGTTATTTAACGTTTTTCTTAACTAATTTTTGACTATGCGTTATTCCTGTACAAGTCACAGCTTAAACGTATTTTATTTTCAGACGAAATGTTACAGTAATTTTACGATTATAAAGATAGCACAAGAGATTATACAATTATTATAATTGATACGACTTTAAATGTTTCTATCGATCAAAATCCATTTCAAATTATGAATACTAACATAGCATGTGTGGTTTCAAAGGCTTTCCTGTTGCAGAAATAAATCCATATTCAATTCAAATATTTGTAGAATAGGTAATATTTAGAAGACAGATGAAAACACGAGACCGCTAAATTCCAGATAAGGAGTTAATAAAGATGCCTTCATTACTGATCGCCATATTGAAAATTTTATATTAGAAATCAAATAGTTGGCAGTGTTTATATATGGTGCGTACGATGTATTATATTTTACATTTTAGCACATTAACATACCACTTTCTATAACTCTGAATTGTCCAGAAAACCCCATGAAATCCTTGTGCAATATTCTCAGGTTGATTGACTGCAGCCGTGGGAAAATGTTACCTTTTCCGCTTTCTGGAAACACAATTTTGATGTTGCTATTTAACAATATGACGACCGTCTTTCCGACTAGCGGAATAGACATTGGGCAAAAGGCTGACCTTTACAAACACGCGTAGAAATGGTTATTTATATTGGAATATGTCCTATTTACCATATATAGGTTTCTCCGAATGGCAAACTAAAATTTAGAAAAACGTAAACAGATCGCACGCTAGTCTAATTTATTTCAATAAAAAATGTGGGAGAACTTAAAAACATATTTCACGCTTTCTAACAAAAACAGTCTATATACCTTAACACGCCTGCAAGTGTATTGCAATACAGAAGGTCCCTTTACATTGTTGTTAGCATGTAGAATGGATCTTGTATTCAACCCGTGGACAAGCATGGCTTGGATGTCTAAAATTCTCTTAAGTACATACATTCACTTCTCTAATGAAGAGATCACGGTTATTGCTGGTGTTCTAGCTGAAAGATAGCTATTCAAACCACATCATTCTTCCAAATCAAATACTGTACATATCAGGTAATAACCAGAACCATTTGAATGTGACTCTGCAATGATAAATATCTTTGATAATTAGCCACACCTTTAGATTTAGTACAAGTTCTGTATGAAGTTATCATCTCTTCATACAATATCACACATATGAAATGTTGCATATAGGGGGAATGTACGTAGTGGAATCGGTACATTTTCGGTCGAAATGTTGCAAAGGGTCTCATCGAAATACATATATATAGAGCCTCAACTACTCCAGGTCACCTGACACGATCTAACTACGTAATATTACACATTTTGAATTTCCTTTGGTCGCCATTGTTAAAAATAATGTCCATGTCAAATATTTGACTGATTTCTAACAATAGTTGCCATTTGAATTAAACATTTTTTTTACAATAACTACTTGAAATAGTTATTGGTTATCGATTTGTTTAATATTGGTTTAACTCGTGTCTGATACTGTTATTTAACGCGCAAGAAACGAAATGTGCACTGTCTGAACCAGAATTAAATGAAATTCTGAAAATTATTTGTTGTTGTTTCTGACTTGATGTTTTTTGATAAAAAAGAAAAATATGCGATAATAGAATCTCAGATGGGCATTTATTTAATAATGTCCAGCTTCAACTCATTTCATAAATTCAGTATTAAATCATAACCAATTTGAGATCCTCCGTGTAGCAACCTCTCTTTTCATTGACTCGATATACTCTTACCACATAACGTGTAACTATATATTGATAATTTATTCTGTAGGAGCAGAGTGTAGAATGCATGGACAAATGTTAACAATTTCACCAAAAAGCGCCTCCTCCACTAACATTGGAAAAGTACTCACCTTCAAGTCAGGGGTCATTAAACGATTTTCCACATCAGAAGATGTTGCGGCATATGCTACTGGCACACTGACGATTCTTCAGCCTAGCAACCCGGTATGTTTATTTTGTGATAATCTAAAAGAAGCCTTCATCCTAGCTACTCTGGCTGTTATATATATCGATAATCGAGCCACTGGCTCACCAACAAGTCTTCACGTAAAGGAACAACATAACAGCTATCACTATATGACAGATGCAATCAATTTATGCGTATTTAATCAAGTAAAACAACATAGCCGTAACTAAAATGTTGATTTCTTATTCAATGCGACCTTATAACAGAAAAGGACTGGCTACGTATACTTAAATAATTCTGAAAAAGAAAATTGGAAAGAAGCATGCTAGTCCCATTAATTTCCTAAGTTATTGCTAACATAGAATTGCAAAGTGCATCTTCGTAAAGATTCGTTCTGGAGAGAATGAAAAAATAATCGACTCATTCGGACCGACAAACTAATTGACACTTGACTTATATGACAGTGAATGAAGAACTGAAAGTGATACTGTTTTTTTTTTTGAACACCCTTGGTTAATTATTACCTTAAAATTACTTATCCATTAATAATAATTATTAATAAACAGTTAATAAGCTCCTAATTGCAGGTAATAACTTATATTGCTTATTTTCACTGATACACATACGTGTTTGTTGATTCTGTCAGAATGCGCCCACGAAAGCCATTAATGCAGAAATATAAGCATTCAGCATAAATCGGAGCAAAATTAGGATAAAGATTTTCATATAATCTAATCACTATTTCTTTACTAAATTGCCTATATGAAGTATATACATAACACAAAACTGATAACTTTACATATATGGAAAGAGAGGCCATTTTATGGCTAGTTTTCCATCCAATAATTCTTAGTCCCATTAGTGTTAAACATACCGCAATATAAAACAAAATTAAGCACCTTTCCCGTATATAGTAAAATCACAGAATTGAAACTCTTTGTAAAGTAGAAAATGCACTCGCTCCCAAAGCCCGATTGTTTGGGTTTTTAAACTTGATAATTAGAAAAGTCTTAATAATTTTCAGATTGTACCAGAATTGATCCTAAGGTCACCGTCCCTCATTTCTACATGTGACGCGGTTTCAATCAAAGCTCATGTCCAGAAAAGAGGATGTCTAAAGTACACCCTTGCCTGGAAAGTCACTGCTACCAGGAAAGGTATAAATGCGAGCACACACACACACACACAATTTTCTTCTTTTTATTCTTTCATCAAAACAATTTTATTTTGTAAACTTTAATCACTTTAAAGTTACAAATTCTA
>JAQISU010000666.1:30000-31248 GCA_029339505.1 Unio delphinus | reverse complement strand
CTCACCAGTTTCTCACCTCCACCCAAAAATCGACGATAATTTGAAGAAAAGTTCTAAGTCCAATGTTTCCACTACTAGACAGAAAAAAATTTCCAAGTCCAACTGCACCCAAATATCGACAGTTTTAGGCAAAAACGACAAAGTCCGACACCTTCCCGAAAATTTCTAAGTCCAACTTTTTCACCAGTTTCTCTCACCAGTTTCTCACCTCCACCCAAAATCGACGATAATTTGAAGAAAAGTTCTAAGTCCAATGTTTCCACTACAAGACAGAAAAAAAATTCAAGTCCAACTGCACCCAAATATCGACAGTTTTAGGGCAAAAACGACAAAGTCCGACACCTCCGATAAATTTCTAAGTCCAACTTTTCTCACCAGTTTCTCTCACCAGTTTCTCACCTCCACCCAAAAATCGACGATAATTTGAAGAAAGTTCTAAGTCCCAATGTTTCCACTACTAGACAGAAAAAAAATTTCCAAGTCCAACTGCACCCAAATATCGACAGTTTTAGGGCAAAAACGACAAAGTCCGACACCTTCCCGAAAATTTCTAAGTCCAACTTTTTCACCAGTTTCTCTCACCAGTTTCTCACCTCCACCCAAAAATCGACGATAATTTGAAGAAAAGTTCTAAGTCCAATGTTTCCACTACTAGACAGAAAAAAAATTTCCAAGTCCAACTGCACCCAAATATCGACAGTTTTAGGCAAAAACGACAAAGTCCGACACCTTCCCGAAAATTTCTAAGTCCAACTTTTTTCACCAGTTTCTCTCACCAGTTTCTCACCTCCACCCAAAAATCGACGATAATTTGAAGAAAAGTTCTAAGTCCAATGTTTCCACTACTAGACAGAAAAAAAAATTCCAAGTCCAACTGCACCCCAAATATCGACAGTTTTAGGGCAAAAACGACAAAGTCCGACACCTCCCGAAAATTTCTAAGTCCAACTTTTTCACCAGTTTCTCTCACCAGTTTCTCACCTCCACCCAAAAATCGACGATTAATTTGAAGAAAAGTTCTAAGTCCAATGTTTCCACTACTAGACAGAAAAAAAATTTCCAAGTCCAACTGCACCCAAATATCGACAGTTTTAGGGCAAAAACGACAAAGTCCGACACCTTCCCGAAAATTTCTAAGTCCAACTTTTCACACAGTTTCTCTCACCAGTTTCTCACCTCCACCCAAAAATCGACGATAATTTGAAGAAAAGTTCTAAGTCCAATGTTTCCACTACTAGACAGAAAAAA
>JAQISU010000666.1:0-22500 GCA_029339505.1 Unio delphinus | reverse complement strand
AAAACTTTTCAGCACAACCTAGCACCCCAAAAGCCGAGCTAGGCTAAAATCTCGGTTCAGCCTAACCATTACCAGCCAGCCTAGAGCACCGCTCGTCGTGAGCTGGATTTCCACTCGAGCCAGACCTAGCCGCCTAGGTCACTAGCCGTGAATACCGCCCCAGAAGCTACCTACCTGCCTAGGGGGTACCCTGTACCAGCGAGCGCATAGGCAGGTCGAGCCGTACGTTCCTTGATGAGACCCTAGACGCCTAGGACCCTAGCTTTGTATACCGCCCCAGAAGCTACCCTGTACCAGCTAGCGCCTACGCAGGTGGAGCCGTTCGTTCCTTGCGGGACCCTAGACGCCTAGGACCCTAGCTTCGTATACCGCCCCAGAAGCTACCTGCCTGCCTAGGGGGCACCCTGTACCAGCTAGCGCCTACGC
Source organism: Unio delphinus (assembly GCA_029339505.1). NCBI lineage: Eukaryota > Metazoa > Mollusca > Bivalvia > Unionida > Unionidae > Unio > Unio delphinus. The sequence continues at coordinate 22,074 of JAQISU010000666.1, read as the reverse complement.
AGGTCGAGCCGTTCGTTCCTTGCGGGACCCTAGACGCCTAGGACCCTAGCTTCGTATACCGCCCCAGAAGCTACCTGCCTGCCTAGGGGGTACCCTGTACCAGCTAGCGCCTACGCAGGTCGAGCCGTTTGTTCCTTGCGGGACCCTAGACGCCTAGGACCCTAGCTTCGTATACCGCCCCAGAAGCTACCTGCCTGCCTAGGGGGTACCCTGTACCAGCTAGCGCCTACGCAGGTCGAGCCGTTCGTTCCTTGCGGGACCCTAGACGCCTAGGACCCTAGCTTCGTATACCGCCCCAGAAGCTACCTGCCTGCCTAGGGGTACCCTGTACAAGCGAGTGCCTAGGTAGTAGTGCATGGTGTATACATATATATATATATATATATTCCGCCCCAGTATTGGTATTACATAGCGCCTGCATTACGATAATGCGCTCGGTTCGCAAGGCCGCTATTAAAATGCATATACCATTCTACACAAAAAAATTTTTATATGCAAATATATAGGATTCCCATAGACCCCTATGGAAATCGCATTTTTTTGTATATAGTAGTGCCGGCCAAAATATGTGGGTAGTTGGTCAGGAAAGTTATTTTTTAAAATGATTTTTCCCAACGTGCCCTGCCTGGAACAGAGCAAGTGCCAAGGCAGGTTCCACCTGGGAATACGGGCCTAGCCTTGCATACCATCTGAGAAGCCAGCTAGCTGCCTGCCCGCCTAGGGGTACCCTGTACCAGCTAGCGCCTAGGCAGGTCGAGCCGTAGGTTCATTGCGGGACCCTAGACGCCTAGGACCCTAGCCTTGCATACCACCTAAGAAGCTAGCTAGCTGCCTGCCTGCGCGCCTACGGGTACCCTGTACCAGCTAGCGCCTAGGCAGATCGAGCCGTACGTTCCTTGCGGGACCCTAGACGCCTAGGACCCTAGCCTTGCATACCACCTAAGAAGCTAGCTAGCTGCCTGCCTGCGCGCCTAGGGGTAACCTGTACCAGCTAGCGCCTAGGCAGATCGAGCCGTACGTTCCTTGCGGGACCCTAGACGCCAAGGACCCTAGCCTTGCATACCACCTGAGAAGCTAGCTAGCTGCCTGACTGCCCGCCTAGGGGGTACCCTGTACCAACTAGCGCCTAGGCAAGTCGAGCCCTACGTTCCTTGAGGGACCCTAGACGCCAAGGACCCTAGCCTTGCATACCACCTGAGAAGCTAGCTAGCTGCCTGACTGCCCGCCTAGGGGGTACCCTGTACCAACTAGCGCCTAGGCAAGTCGAGCCCTACGTTCCTTGAGGGACCCTAGCCTTGCATGCCACCTGAGAAGCTAGCTAGCTAGCTGCCTGCCTGCCTAGAGGGTACCCTGTACCAGCTAGCGCCTCGGCAGGTCGAGCCGTACGTTCCTTCACGAGACCCTAGCCGCCTAGGAACCTCACCACGTATACCCCCAGAACCCGGCTAGCGACTACGTCGGTTCTTGCCGGGCGTTTTGGGTATATAGTAGTGCTCGCAAAATGATGTGGGTAGTTGGTCAGAAATTTTTCGCCAGCACAAGGTGTCCCGCATGAACCCGGCAGAAGCCTGCGAGCTTCCTTGCGGGACCCTAGTCTCATAGGACCCTAGCCTTGCGTACCACCTGAGAAGCTAGCTGCCTGCCTAGGGGGTACCCTGTACCAGCCAGAGCCTAGGCAGGTCGTGCCGTACGTTCCTTGCGGGACCCTAGACGCCTAGGGCCCTAGCCTTACATACCACCTGAGAAGCTAGCTAGCTGCCTGCCTGCCTAGGGGGTACCCTGTACCAGCTAGCGCCTAGGCAGGTCGGGCCGTACGTTCCTTGCGGGACCCTAGACGCCTAGGGCCCTAGCCTTGCATACCACCTGAGAAGCTAGCTAGCTGCCTGCCTGCCTAGGGGGTACCCCTGTACCAGCAAGCACCTAGGCAGTCGAGCCGTACGTTCCTTGCGGGACCCTGGACTCCTAGGACCCTAGCCTCGCATACCACCTCCCTTTGACCCTCTGTGTCTCGGCACTCTCTGCCCTAGCTCTCCTGGCTAGATGCTCATTGCATGCTGGCTGGAACGACCTACCCAGCGAGGGGTCGATCGTCCCGATGCGATAAGGCGTTCTCTCGCACCAAGGAAAAAACCAGCTGCGGTAATGCAACGCATAGGGCTCGCCAAAGTCACTTTTTCCCTATATATAGTGGTCGCGAGAAGTTGTGGGTAGTTGGTCAGAAATTTATTTACCAAGGGGCTTGCACCAAGGCAAAAGCCAAGCTTTTCACGGGGCTTTCCACGAGGGATGATTTCTGGATGTTATTTTTTGCAATATCTCGGTAACGGCTTGGAATATTATCATGGGGTTTGCTTTGGCAGATAGGTCTTGGGAAGGTCTACGACACACTGTCATTAGCAGGATTCGAACCTCTCCTTTTCCCTCGATAAAGTGCAAAAAACCGACCGAAAACACAGTTTTTTGCTAATAACTCAGTCCCCAATGGGAATATTTCAATGGGGTTTGTGCAGGCAGGTCGCTCTCGGTGTGTTCTACCTAGAAAAATCAAATTGTCTGGGACAAAAACACCGCAAAGGGTCCAAACCGTGACTGCGTCGAATTATATGACCGAACAAAAGGTCACTTTTCATTTTTCACTAGAAATGGAATATCTCGGTAAGGAACTGGAATATTTTCAAACAGTTTGCACTGGCGTGTAGGTCTCGTCGAGACAAAGCCGTGCATGGGTTGCTCAAGGGGGTAGATCCAGTTACGGAGGAGAGACAGGCATTGCAAGTTTCCCAAGGAGGGGGTGCCCTGGAGAAAGCCAATTTCTCCCGTGGTGCTCACGGGGAAATCACGTTGTCGACCATACCTTTGCCGGAAAGCAAGCTAGTGGCCGATGCCTTACATGTGCGTGTAGGTCTTGCCGAGACGAAGGCAAGTATGGGTCGTTCGTGGAGGTAGGACCAGGGACAGCGGAGATACAGGCATTGCAAGTTTCCCAAGGAGGGGGTGCCCTGGAGAAAGCCAATTTCTCCCGTAGTGGTCTCGGGGAAATCACGTTGTCGACCATAACTCTGCCGGAGAGCCAGCTAGCGGCCTTTGCCATACATGTGCGTGTAGGTCTCGCCGAGACAAAGGCAAGTATGGGTCGTTCGTGGAGGTAGGTCCAGGGACAGCGGAGATACAGGCATTGCAAGTTTCCCAAGGAGGGGGTGCCCTGGAGAAAGCCAATTTCTCCCGTGGTGGTCTCGAGGAAATCACGTTGTCGACCATAACTCTGCCGGAGAGCGAGCTAGCGGCCTTTGCTTTACATGTGCGTGTAGGTCTTGCCGAGACGAAGCCAGGCATGGGTGCTTGAAGGAGCTAGGGGCAGGGGTAGCGGAGATACAGGCCTTGTAAATTTTCCCCGGGAAGGGTCCCGGCAAACGGCCTGGCTCTCAGGGCTTTGCCCCTTGTGTCATTTTTGGTTGTTATTTTTTGCAATATCTCGGTAACGGCTTGGAATATTTTCATGGGGTTTGCTTTGGCAGATAGGTCCTGGGAAGGGCTACGACACACTGTCATTAGCGGGATTCGAACCTCTCTTTTTCTCTCGATAAAGTGCAAAAAACCGACCGAAAACACAGTTTTTTGCTAATAACTCGGTCCCCAATGGGAATATTTCAATGGGGTTTGTGCAGGCAGGTTGCTCTCGGTGTGTTCTACCTAGAAAAACCAAATTGCCTGGGACAAAGACACCGCAAAGGGTCCAAACCGTGACTGCGTCGAATTATATGACCGAACAAAAGGTCACTTTTCATTTTTCACTAGAAATGGAATATCTCGGTAAGGAACTGGAATATTTTCAAACAGTTTGCTCTGGCGTGTAGGTCTTGTCAAGACAAAGCCGTGCATGGGTCGTTCGTGGAGGTAGGACCAGGGACAGCGGAGATACAGGCATTGCAAGTTTCCCAAGGAGGGGGTGCCCTGGAGAAAGCCAATTTCTCCCGTAGTGGTCTCGGGGAAATCACGTTGTCGACCATAACTCTGCCGGAGAGCCAGCTAGCGGCCTTTGCCATACATGTGCGTGTAGGTCTCGCCGAGACAAAGGCAAGTATGGGTCGTTCGTGGAGGTAGGACCGGGGACAGCGGAGATACAGGCATTGCAAGTTTCCCAAGGAGGGGGTGCCCTGGAGAAAGCCAATTTCTCCCGTGGTGCTCACGGGGAAATCACGTTGTCGACCATAACTCTGCCGGAGAGCAAGCTAGCGGCCAATACCTTACATGTGCGTGTAGGTCTGGCCGAGACGAATTCAAGCATGGGTCCTTCGTTGAGGTAGATCCAGGGACAGCGGAGATACAGGCATTGCAATTTTCCCCAGGAGGGGGTGTCCTGGAGAAAGCCAATTTCTCCTGTGGTGGTCTCGGGGAAATCACGTTGTCGACCATACCTCTGCCGCGGAGTGAGCAAGCGGTCAATGCATTACATGTGCGTGTAGGTCTCCCCGAGACGAAGCCAGGCATGGGTGCTTGAAGGAGCTAGGGGCAGGGATAGCGGAGATACAGACCTTGTAATTTTCCCCCAGGAAGGGTCCCGGCAAACGGCCTGGCTCTCAGGGCTTTGCCCCTTGTGTCATTTTTGGTTGTTATTTTTTGCAATATCTCGGTAACGGCTTGGAATATTTTCATGGGGTTTGCTTTGGCAGATAGGTCCTAGGAAGGGCTACGACACACTGTCATTAGCGGGATTCGAACCTCTCTTTTTCTACCGATAAAGTGCAAAAAACCGACCGAAAACACAGTTTTTTGCTAATAACTCGGTCCCCAATGGGAATATTTCAATGGGGTTTGTGCAGGCAGGTCGCTCTCGGTGTGTTCTACCTAGAAAAACCAAATTGCCTGGGAGAAAGACACCGCAAAGGGTCCAAACCGTGACTGCGTCGAATTATATGACCGAACAAAAGGTCACTTTTCATTTTTCACTAGAAATAGAATATCTCGGTAAGGAACTGGAATATTTTCAAACAGTTTGCACTGGCGTATAGGTCTTGTCAAGACAAAGCCGTGCATGGGTCGTTCAAGGAGGTAGGTCCAGGGACGGCGGAGATACAGGCATTGCAATTTTCCCAAGGAGGGGGTGCCCTGGAGAAAGCCAATTTCTCCCGTGGTGCTCACGGGGAAATCACGTTGTCGACCATAACTCTGCCGGAAAGCAAGCTAGCGGCCGATGCCTTACATGTGCGTGTAGGTCTCGCCGAGACGAAGGCAAGTATGGGTCGTTCGTGGAGGTAGGTCCAGGGACAGCGGAGATACAGGCATTGCAAGTTTCCCAAGGAGGGGGTGCCCTGGAGAAAGCCAATTTCTCCCGTAGTGGTCTCGGGGAAATCACGTTGTCGACCATAACTCTGCCGGAGAGCGAGCTAGCGGCCTTTGCCTTACATGTGCGTGTAGGTCTCGCCGAGACAAAGGCAATTATGGGTCGTTCGTGGAGGTAGGTCCAGGGACAGCGGAGATACAGGAAATGCAAGTTTCCCAAGGAGGGGGTGCCCTGGAGAAAGCCAATTTCTCCCGTGGTGCTCACGGGGAAATCACGTTGTCGACCATAACTCTGCCGCGGAGCGAGCTAGCGGCCAATGCCTTACATGTGCGTGTAGGTCACGTCAAGACGAAGCCAAGCATGGGTCGTTCAAGGAGCTAGGTGCAGGGATAGCGGAGACACGGGCATTGTAATGGTCCCCGCGAGGGGTCCCGTGGACGAAGCCAGTCTCGACACAGTGACTGCGTCGAATTATATGACCGAACAAAAGGTCACTTTTCATTTTTCACTAGAAATAGAATATCTCGGTAAGGAACTGGAATATTTTCAAACAGTTTGCACTGGCGTATAGGTCTTGTCAAGACAAAGCCGTGCATGGGTCGTTCAAGGAGGTAGGTCCAGGGACGGCGGAGATACAGGCATTGCAATTTTCCCAAGGAGGGGGTGCCCTGGAGAAAGCCAATTTCTCCCGTGGTGCTCACGGGGAAATCACGTTGTCGACCATAACTCTGCCGGAAAGCAAGCTAGCGGCCGATGCCTTACATGTGCGTGTAGGTCTCGCCGAGACGAAGGCAAGTATGGGTCGTTCGTGGAGGTAGGTCCAGGGACAGCGGAGATACAGGCATTGCAAGTTTCCCAAGGAGGGGGTGCCCTGGAGAAAGCCAATTTCTCCCGTAGTGGTCTCGGGGAAATCACGTTGTCGACCATAACTCTGCCGGAGAGCGAGCTAGCGGCCTTTGCCTTACATGTGCGTGTAGGTCTCGCCGAGACAAAGGCAATTATGGGTCGTTCGTGGAGGTAGGTCCAGGGACAGCGGAGATACAGGAAATGCAAGTTTCCCAAGGAGGGGGTGCCCTGGAGAAAGCCAATTTCTCCCGTGGTGCTCACGGGGAAATCACGTTGTCGACCATAACTCTGCCGCGGAGCGAGCTAGCGGCCAATGCCTTACATGTGCGTGTAGGTCACGTCAAGACGAAGCCAAGCATGGGTCGTTCAAGGAGCTAGGTGCAGGGATAGCGGAGACACGGGCATTGTAATGGTCCCCGCGAGGGGTCCCGTGGACGAAGCCAGTCTCTCCCCTGGTGCTCAGGGGAAATCACGTTGACGACCATAACTCTGCGGGGGAGCGAGCTAGCGGCCAAAGCCTTACATGTGCGTTTAGGACTCGCCGAGACGAAGGGAAGCATGGGGCGTTCGTGGAGGTAGGTCCAGGGACAGCGGAGATACAGGCATTGCAAGTTTCCCAAGGAGGGGGTGCCCTGGAGAAAGCCAATTTCTCCCGTAGTGGTCTCGGGGAAATCACGTTGTCGACCATAACTCTGCCGGAGAGCGAGCTAGCGGCCTTTGCCTTACATGTGCGTGTAGGTCTCGCCGAGACAAAGCCAGGCATGGGTGCTTGAAGGAGCTAGGGGCAGGGGTAGCGGAGATACAAGCCTTGTAATTTTCCCCCGGGAAGGGTCCCGGCAAACGGCCTGGCTCTCAGGGCTTTGCCCCTTGTGTCATTTTTGGTTGTTATTTTTTGCAATATCTCGGTAACGGCTTGGAATATTTTCATGGGGTTTGCTTTGGCAGATAGGTCCTGGGAAGGGCTACGACACACTGTCATTAGCGGGATTTGAACCTCTCGTTTTCTCTCGACAAAGTGCAAAAAACCGACCGAAAGCACAGTTTTTTGCTAATAACTCGGTCCCCAATGGGAATATTTCAATGGGGTTTATGCAGGCAGGTCGCTCTCGGTGTGTTCTACCTAGAAAATACAAATTGCCTGGGACAAAGACACCGCAAAGGGTCCAAACCGTGACTGCGTCGAATAATATGACCGAACAAAAGGTCACTTTTCATTTTTCACTAGAAATGGAATATCTCGGTAAGGAACTGGAATATTTTCAAACAGTTTGCACTGGCGTGTAGGTCTTGTCGAGACAAAGCCGTGCATGGGTCGTTCAAGGAAGTAGGTCCAGGGACGGCGGAGATACAGTCATTGCAAGTTTCCCAAGGAGGGGGTGCCCTGGAGAAAGCCAATTTCTCCCGTAGTGGTCTCGGGGAAATCACGTTGTCGACCATAACTCTGCCGGAGAGCGAGCTAGCGGCCAATGCCTTACATGTGCGTGTAGGTCACGTCAAGACGAAGCCAAGCATGGGTCGTTCAAGGATCTAGGTGCAGGGATAGCGGAGACACGGGCATTGTAATGGTCCCCGCGAGGGATCCCGTGGACGAAGCCAGTCTCTCCCCTGGTGCTCAGGGGAAATCACGTTGTCGACCATTACTCTGCGGGGGAGCGAGCTAGCGGCCAATGCCTTACATGTGCGTGTAGGTCTCGCCGAGACGAAGGGAAGCAAGGGTCGTTCGTGGAGGTAGGTCCAGGGACAGCGGAGAAACAGGCATTGCAAGTTTCCCAAGGAGGGGGTGCCCTGGAGAAAGCCTATTTCTCCCGTGGTGCTCTCGGGGAAATCACGTTGTCGACCATAACTCTGCCGGGGAGCGAGCTAGCGGCCAATGCCTTACATGTGCGTGTAGGTCTCGCTCAGACGAACCCAAGCATGGGTCGATCAAGGAGCTAGGTGCAGGGATAGCGGAGACATGGGCATTGTAATGGTCCCCGCGAGGGGTCCCGTGGACGAAGCCAGTCTCTCCCCTGGTGCTCAGGGGAAATCACGTTGTCGACCATAACTCTGCCGGGGAGCAAGCTAGCGGCCAATGCCTTACATGTGCGTGTAGGTCTCGCCGAGACAAAGCCAAGCATGGGTCGTTCAAGGAGCTAGGTGCAGGGATAGCGGAGACACAGACATTGTAATGTTCCCCGCGAGGGGTCCCGTGGACGAAGCCAGTCTCTCCCCTGGTGCTCACGAGGAAATCACGTTGTCGACCATAACTCTGCCGGGAAGCGAGCTAGCGGCCAACGCCTTACATGTGCGTGTAGGTCTCGCCGAGACGAATTCAAGCATGGGTCGTTCAAGGAGCTAGGTGCAGGGATAGCGGAGACAGGGGCATTGTAATGGTCCCCGCGAGGGGTCCCGTGGACGAAGCCAGTCTCTCCCCTGGTGCTCACGGGGAAATCACGTTGTCTACCATAACTCTGCCGGGAAGCGAGCTAGCGGCCGATGCCTTACATGTGCGTGTAGGTCTGGCTGAGACAAATTCAAGCATGGGTGCTTGAAGGAGCTAGGGGCAGGGGTAGCGTTAGGGTTAGGGTTTAGGGTTAGGGTTAGGGTTAGGGTTAGGGTTAGGTTAGGGTTAGGGTTAGGGTTAGGGTTAACCCTAACCCGATAACTCTAAGGGTCCAAACCGTGACTGCGTCAAATTATATGACCGAACAAAAGCTCACTTTTCATTTTTCACTAGAAATGGAACATCTCGGTAAGGAACTGGAATATTTTCAAACAGTTTGCACTGGCGTGTAGGTCTCGTCGAGACAAAGCCATGCATGGGTCGCTCAAGGAGGTAGATCAAGGGACGGCGGAGACACAGGCATTGCAAGTTTCCCCAGGAGGGGGTGCCCTGGAGAAAGCCAATTTCTCCCGTGGTGCTCACGGGGAAATCACGTTGTCGACCATAACTCTGCCGGGGAGCGAGCTAGCGGCCAATGCCTTACATGTGCGTGTAGGTCTCGCCGAGACAAAGCCAAGCATGGGTCGTTCAAGGATCTAGGTGCAGGGATAGCGGAGACACAGGCATTGTAATGTTCCCCGCGAGGGGTCCCGTGGACGAAGCCAGTCTCTCCCCTGGTGCTCACGGGGAAATCACGTTGTCGACCATAACTCTGCCGGGAAGCGAGCTAGCGGCCAATGCCTTACATGTGCGTGTAGGTCTCTCCGAGACAAAGGCAAGCATGGGTCGTTCGTGGAGGTAGGTCCAGGGACAGCGGAGATACAGGCATTGCAAGTTTCCCAAGGAGGGGGTGCCCTGGAGAAAGCCAATTTCTCCCGTGGCGCTCACGGGGAAATCACGTTGTCGACCATAACTCTGCTGAAGAGCAAGCTAGCGGCCAATGCCTTACATGTGCGTGTAGGTCTCGCCGAGACGAATTCAAGCATGGGTCGTTCAAGGAGCTAGGTGCAGGGATAGCGGAGACAGGGGCATTGTAATGGTCCCCGCGAGGGGTCCCGTGGACGAAGCCAGTCTCTCCCCTGGTGCTCACGGGGAAATCACGTTGTCTACCATAACTCTGCCGGGAAGCGAGCTAGCGGCCGATGCCTTACATGTGCGTGTAGGTCTGGCTGAGACAAATTCAAGCATGGGTGCTTGAAGGAGCTAGGGGCAGGGGTAGCGTTAGGGTTAGGGTTTAGGGTTAGGGTTAGGGTTTAGGGTTAGGTTAGGGTTAGGGTTAGGGTTAGGGTTAACCCTAACCCGATAACTCTAAGGGTCCAAACCGTGACTGCGTCAAATTATATGACCGAACAAAAGGTCACTTTTCATTTTTCACTAGAAATGGAACATCTCGGTAAGGAACTGGAATATTTTCAAACAGTTTGCACTGGCGTGTAGGTCTCGTCGAGACAAAGCCATGCATGGGTCGCTCAAGGAGGTTGATCAAGGGACGGCGGAGACACAGGCATTGCAAGTTTCCCCAGGAGGGGGTGCCCTGGAGAAAGCCAATTTCTCCCGTGGTGCTCACGGGGAAATCACGTTGTCGACCATAACTCTGCCGGAGAGCAAGCTAGCGGCCAATGCCTTACATGTGCGTGTAGGTCTCGCCGAGACGAAGGCAAGCATGGGTCCTTCGTTGAGGTAGGTCCAGGGACAGCGGAGATACAGGCATTGCAAGTTTCCCAAGGAGGGGGTGTCCTGGAGAAAGCCAATTTCTCCCGTGGTGGTCTCGGGGAAATCACGTTGTCGACCATAACTCTGCCGCGGAGTGAGCAAGCGGCCAATGCATTACATGTGCGTGTAGGTCTCCCCGAGACGAAGCCAGGCATGGGTGCTTGAAGGAGCTAGGGGCAGGGGTAGCGGAGATATGGGCCTTGTAATTTTTCCCCCGGGAAGGGTCCCGGCAAACGGCCTGGCTCTCAGGGCTTTGCCCCTTGTGTCATGTTTGGTCGTTATTTTTTGCAATATCTCGGTAACGGCTTGGAATATTTTCATGGGGTTTGCTTTGGCAGATAGGTCTTGAGAAGGTCTAACACAAAATGTCATTAGCAGGATTCGAGTCTCTCCTTTTCTCTCGATAAAGTGCAAAAAACCGACCGAAAACACAGTTTTTTGCTAATAACTCGGTCCCCAATGGGAATATTTCAATGGGGTTTGTGCAGGCAGGTCGCTCTCGGTGTGTTCTACCTAGAAAAACCAAATTGCCTGGGACAAAGACACCGCAAAGGGTCCAAACCGTGACTGCGTCGAATTATATGACCGAACAAAAGGTCACTTTTCATTTTTCACTAGAAATGGAATATCTCGGTAAGGAACTGAAATATTTTCAAACAGTTTGCACTGGCGTGTAGGTCTTGTCGAGACAAAACCGTGCATGGGTCGATCAAGGAGGTAGGTCCAGGGACGGCGGAGATACAGGCATTGCAAGTTTCCCAAGGAGGGGGTTCCCTGGAGAAAGCCAATTTCTCCCGTGGTGCTCACGGGGAAATCACGTTGTCGACCATAACTCTGCCGGAAAGCAAGCTAGCGGCCAATGCCTTACATGTGCGTGTAGGTCTCGCCGAGACGAAGGCATGTATGGGTCGTTCGTGGAGGTAGGTCCAGGGACAGCGGAGATACAGGCATTGCAAGTTTCCCAAGGAGGGGGTGCCCTGGAGAAAGCCAATTTCTCCCGTGGTGGTCTCGGGGAAATCACGTTGTCGACCATAACTCTGCCGGGGAGTGAGCAAGCGGCCAATGCATTACATGTGCGTGTAGGTCTCCCCAAGACGAAGCCAGGCATGGGTGCTTGAAGGAGCTAGGGGCAGGGGTAGCGGAGATATGGGCCTTGTAATTTTTCCCCCGGGAAGGGTCCCGGCAAACGGCCTGGCTCTCAGGGCTTTGCCCCTTGTGTCATGTTTGGTCGTTATTTTTTGCAATATCTCGGTAACGGCTTGGAATATTTTCATGGGGTTTGCTTTGGCAGATAGGTCTTGAGAAGGTCTAACACAAACTGTCATTAGCAGGATTCGAATCTCTCCTTTTCTCTCGATAAAGTGCAAAAAACCGACCGAAAACACAGTTTTTTGCTAATAACTCGGTCCCCAATGGGAATATTTCAATGGGGTTTGTGCAGGCAGGTCGCTCTCGGTGTGTTCTACCTAGAAAAACCAAATTGCCTGGGACAAAGACACCGCAAAGGGTCCAAACCGTGACTGCGTCGAATTATATGACCGAACAAAAGGTCACTTTTCATTTTTCACTAGAAATGGAATATCTCGGTAAGGAACTGAAATATTTTCAAACAGTTTGCACTGGCGTGTAGGTCTTGTCGAGACAAAACCGTGCATGGGTCGATCAAGGAGGTAGGTCCAGGGACGGCGGAGATACAGGCATTGCAAGTTTCCCAAGGAGGGGGTTCCCTGGAGAAAGCCAATTTCTCCCGTGGTGCTCACGGGGAAATCACGTTGTCGACCATAACTCTGCCGGAAAGCAAGCTAGCGGCCAATGCCTTACATGTGCGTGTAGGTCTCGCCGAGACGAAGGCATGTATGGGTCGTTCGTGGAGGTAGGTCCAGGGACAGCGGAGATACAGGCATTGCAAGTTTCCCAAGGAGGGGGTGCCCTGGAGAAAGCCAATTTCTCCCGTGGTGGTCTCGGGGAAATCACGTTGTCGACCATAACTCTGCCGGGGAGTGAGCAAGCGGCCAATGCATTACATGTGCGTGTAGGTCTCCCCAAGACGAAGCCAGGCATGGGTGCTTGAAGGAGCTAGGGGCAGGGGTAGCGGAGATATGGGCCTTGTAATTTTTCCCCCGGGAAGGGTCCCGGCAAACGGCCTGGCTCTCAGGGCTTTGCCCCTTGTGTCATGTTTGGTCGTTATTTTTTGCAATATCTCGGTAACGGCTTGGAATATTTTCATGGGGTTTGCTTTGGCAGATAGGTCTTGAGAAGGTCTAACACAAACTGTCATTAGCAGGATTCGAATCTCTCCTTTTCTCTCGATAAAGTGCAAAAAACCGACCGAAAACACAGTTTTTTGCTAATAACTCGGTCCCCAATGGGAATATTTCAATGGGGTTTGTGCAGGCAGGTCGCTCTCGGTGTGTTCTACCTAGAAAAACCAAATTGCCTGGGACAAAGACACCGCAAAGGGTCCAAACCGTGACTGCGTCGAATTATATGACCGAACAAAAGGTCACTTTTCATTTTTCACTAGAAATGGAATATCTCGGTAAGGAACTGAAATATTTTCAAACAGTTTGCACTGGCGTGTAGGTCTTGTCGAGACAAAGCCGTGCATGGGTCGATCAAGGAGGTAGGTCCAGGGACGGCGGAGATACAGGCATTGCAAGTTTCCCAAGGAGGGGGTGCCCTGGAGAAAGCCAATTTCTCCCGTGGTGCTCACGGGGAAATCACGTTGTCGACCATAACTCTGCCGGAAAGCAAGCTAGCGGCCAATGCCTTACATGTGCGTGTAGGTCTCGCCGAGACGAAGGCAAGTATGGGTCGTTCGTGGAGGTAGGTCCAGGGACAGCGGAGATACAGGCATTGCAAGTTTCCCAAGGAGGGGGTGCCCTGGAGAAAGCCAATTTCTCCCGTGGTGGTCTCGGGGAAATCACGTTGTCGACCATAACTCTGCCGGGGAGTGAGCAAGCGGCCAATGCATTACATGTGCGTGTAGGTCTCCCCAAGACGAAGCCAGGCATGGGTGCTTGAAGGAGCTAGGGGCAGGGGTAGCGGAGATATGGGTCTTGTAATTTTCCCCCGGGAAGGGTCCCGGCAAACGGCCTGGCTCTCAGGGCTTTGCCCCTTTTGTCATTTTTGGTCGTTATTTTTTGCAATATCTCGGTAACGGCTTGGAATATTTTCATGGGGTTTGCTTTGGCAGATAGGTCCTGGGTAGGGCTACGACACACTGTCATTAGCAGGATTCGAGTCTCTCCTTTTCTCTCGATAAAGTGCAAAAAACCGACCGAAAACACAGTTTTTTGCTAATAACTCGGTCCCCAATGGGAATATTTCAATGGGGTTTGTGCAGGCAGGTCGCTCTCGGTGTGTTCTACCTAGAAAAACCAAATTGCCTGGGAGAAAGACACCGCAAAGGGTCCAAACCGTGACTGCGTCGAATTATATGACCGAACAAAAGGTCACTTTTCATTTTTCACTAGAAATGGAATATCTCGGTAAGGAACTGAAATATTTTCAAACAGTTTGCACTGGCGTGTAGGTCTTGTCGAGACAAAACCGTGCATGGGTCGATCAAGGAGGTAGGTCCAGGGACGGCGGAGATACAGGCATTGCAAGTTTCCCAAGGAGGGGGTGCCCTGGAGAAAGCCAATTTCTCCCGTGGTGCTCACGGGGAAATCACGTTGTCGACCATAACTCTGCCGGAAAGCAAGCTAGCGGCCAATGCCTTACATGTGCGTGTAGGTCTCGCCGAGACGAAGGCATGTATGGGTCGTTCGTGGAGGTAGGTCCAGGGACAGCGGAGATACAGGCATTGCAAGTTTCCCAAGGAGGGGGTGCCCTGGAGAAAGCCAATTTCTCCCGTGGTGGTCTCGGGGAAATCACGTTGTCGACCATAACTCTGCCGGGGAGTGAGCAAGCGGCCAATGCATTACATGTGCGTGTAGGTCTCCCCAAGACGAAGCCAGGCATGGGTGCTTGAAGGAGCTAGGGGCAGGGGTAGCGGAGATATGGGTCTTGTAATTTTCCCCCGGGAAGGGTCCCGGCAAACGGCCTGGCTCTCAGGGCTTTGCCCCTTTTGTCATTTTTGGTCGTTATTTTTTGCAATATCTCGGTAACGGCTTGGAATATTTTCATGGGGTTTGCTTTGGCAGATAGGTCCTGGGTAGGGCTACGACACACTGTCATTAGCAGGATTCGAATCTCTCCTTTTCTCTCGATAAAGTGCAAAAAACCGACCGAAAACACAGTTTTTTGCTAATAACTCGGTCCCCAATGGGAATATTTCAATGGGGTTTGTGCAGGCAGGTCGCCCTCGGTGTATTCTACCTAGAAAATCCAAATTGCTTGGGACAAAAACACCGCAAAGGGTCCAAACCGTGCCTGCGTCGAATTATATGACCGAACAAAAGGTCACTTTTCATTTTTCACTAGAAATAAAATATCTCGGTAAGGAACTGGAATATATTCCAACTGTTTGCACTGGCGTGTAGGTCTCGTCGAGACAAAGCCGTGCATGGGTCGTTCAAGGAGGTAGGTCTAGGGACGGCGGAGATACAGGCATTGCAAGTTTCCCCAGGAGGGGGTGCCCTGGAGAAAGCCTATTTCTCTCGTGGTGCTCACGGGGAAATCACGTTGTCGACCATAACTCTGCCGGAGAGCAAGCTAGCGGCCAATGCCTTACATGTGCGTGTAGGTCTCGCCAAGACAAAGGCAGGTATGGGTCGTTCGTGTAGGTAGGTCCAGGGACAGCGGAGATACAGGCATTGCAAGTTTCCCAAGGAGGGGGTGCCCTGGAGAAAGCCAATTTCTCCCGTGGTGGTCTCGGGGAAATCACGTTGTCGACCATAACTCTGCCGGGGAGTAAGCAAGCGGCCAATGCCTTACATGTGCGTGTAGGTCTCGCCGAGACGAAGCCAGGCATGGGTGCTTGAAGTAGCTAGGGGCAGGGGTAGCGGAGATACGGGCCTTGTAATTTTTCCCCGGTAAGGGTCCCGGCAAACGGCCTGGCTATCAGGTCTTTGCCCCTTGTGTCAGTTTTGGTTGTTATTTTTTGCAATATCTCGGTAACGGCTAGGAATATTTTCATGGGGTTTGCTTTGGCAGATAGGTCCTGGGAAGGGCTACGACACTTTGTCATTAGCGGGATTCGAACCTCTCCTTTTCCCTCGATAAAATGCAAAAAACCGAACTAAAACACAGTTTTTTGCTAATAACTCAGTCCCCAATGGGAATATTTCAATGGGGTTTGTGCAGGCAGGTCGCTCTCGGTGTGTTCTACCTAGAAAAACCAAATTGCCTGGGACAAAAGCACCGCAAAGGGTCCAAACCGTGACTGCGTCGAATTATATTACCGAACGAAAGGTCACTTTTCATTTTTCACTAGAAATGGAATATCTCGGTAAGGAACTGGAATATTTTCAAACAGTTTGCACTGGCGTGTAGGTCTCGTCAAGACAAAGCCATGCATGGGTCGATCAAGGAGGTAGGTCCAGGGACGGCGGAGATACAGGCATTGCAATTTTCCCCAGGAGGGGGTGCCCTGGAGAAAGCCAATTTCTCCCGTGGTGCTCACGGGGAAATCACGTTGTCGACCATAACTCTGCCGGAGAGCAAGCTAGCGGCCAATGCCTTACATGTGCGTGTAGGTCTCGCCGAGACGAAGGCAAGCATGGGTCCTTCGTTGAGGTAGGTCCAGGGACAGCGGAGATACAGGCATAGCAAGTTTCCCAAGGAGGGGGTGTCCTGGAGAAAGCCAATTTCTCCCGTGGTGGTCTCGGGGAAATCACGTTGTGGACCATAACTCTGCCGGGGAGTGAGCAAGCGGCCAATGCCTTACATGTGCGTGTAGGTCTCGCCGAGACGAAGCCAGGCATGGGTGCTTGAAGGAGCTAGGGGCAGGGGTAGCGGAGATATGGGTCTTGTAATTTTCCCCCGGGAAGGGTCCCGGCAAACGGCTTGGCTCTCAGGGCTTTGCCCCTTGTGTCATTTTTGGTTGTTATTCTTTGTAATATCTCGGTAACGGCTTGGAATATTTTCATGAGGTTTGCTTTGGCAGATAGGTGTTGCCAAGGGCTACGACCACCTTTCATCAGCGGGATTCGAACTTCTCCCTTTTCCTTCATAAAGTCCAAAAAAACGACCGAAAACACAGTTTTTGGCTAATTATTCGGTCCCCAATGGGAATATTTCAATTTCGAATTTCATATTTAATATACCCATTCCATTCCGCTTCAAATATTCACCTCCAACCCATTTATTTCGCTTTAAATAGGCGATTTCATTCATTCCTTCATTTTCCATGTTGCGTAAATATTTACGCAAACTTGCGTAAATATTGACGCAAGTGCGTAAAGTTTTACGCACTGTTATGGCTCATTTTCGGCCACAATGGCTCATTTTTGGCCACAATGGCCAAGATATGGCCAAAATTCCGCCCCTAAAACCTGAGAGAGAAGCTCAACAGGGTCTCCTTTCCCGGCCGTGTTGTGCCAAGCCCGTGTTTTCAAGGCGCGACATTCGGTGGATAGAAGTTGCTGGCTGGGCCCTTGGTAAGACGGTGACGTACCAGACACCGTCGGATAGGGTAGGCTAAGACGCATCGGACGGTGAAAACCCCATGAAAATCGGATGGTCCGTTCGTCCGTAGTAGGTAGCAGACGGATGGTACTATGCAATAGTTCAAGGCGCGACATTCGCTTTAAATACGCTATTGACTTCATTTTCCATGTCTGACACTTTTTTCAGCACTGTGACATTTTTTCACAACTGTGAAAATTTTTTCACACTGTAATGGCCAAGATATGGCCAAAATTCCGCCCCTAAAACCTGAGAGAGAAGCTCAACGGGGTCTCCTTTCCCGGCCGTGTTGTGCCAAGCCCGTGTTTTCAAGGCGCGACATTCGGTGGATAGAAGTTGCTGGCTGGGCCCTTGGGAAGACGGTAACGTACCAGACACCGTCGGATAGGGTAGGCTAAGACGCATCGGACGGTGAAAACCCCATGAAAATCGGATGGTCCGTTCGTCCGTAGTAGGTAGCAGACGGATGGTACTATGCAATAGTTCAAGGCGCGACATTCGCTGTAAATACGCTATTGACTTCATTTTCCATGTCTGACACTTTTTTCAGCACTGTGACATTTTTTCACAACTGTGAAAATTTTTTCACACTGTAATGGCCAAGATATGGCCAAAATTCCGCCCCTAAAACCTGAGAGAGAAGCTCAACAGGGTCTCCTTTCCCGGCCGTGTTGTGCCAAGCCCGTGTTTTCAAGGCGCGACATTCGGTGGATAGAAGTTGCTGGCTGGGCCCTTGGGAAGACGGTGACGTACCAGACACCGTCGGATAGGGTAGGCTAAGACGCATCGGACGGTGAAAACCCCATGAAAATCGGATGGTCCGTTCGTCCGTAGTAGGTAGCAGACGGATGGTACTATGCAATAGTTCAAGGCGCGACATTCGCTGTAAATACGCTATTGACTTCATTTTCCATGTCTGACACTTTTTTCAGCACTGTGACATTTTTTCACAACTGTGAAAATTTTTTCACACTGTAATGGCCAAGATATGGGCAAAATTCCGCCCCTAAAACCTGAGAGAGAAGCTCAACAGGGTCTCCTTTCCCGGCCGTGTTGTGCCAAGCCCGTGTTTTCAAGGCGCGACATTCGGTGGATAGAAGTTGCTGGCTGGGCCCTTGGGAAGACGGTGACGTACCAGACACCGTCGGATAGGGTAGGCTAAGACGCATCGGACGGTGAAAACCCCATGAAAATCGGATGGTCCGTTCGTCCGTAGTAGGTAGCAGACGGATGGTACTATGCAATAGTTCAAGGCGCGACATTCGCTTTAAATACGCTATTGACTTCATTTTCCATGTCTGACACTTTTTTCAGCACTGTGACATTTTTTCACAACTGTGAAAATTTTTTCACACTGTAATGGCCAAGATATGGGCAAAATTCCGCCCCTAAAACCTGAGAGAGAAGCTCAACAGGGTCTCCTTTCCCCGCCGTGTTGAGCCAAGGCCGTGTTTCCAAGGCGCGACATTCGGTGGATAGAAGTTGCTGGCTGGGCCCTTGGGAAGACGGTGACGTACCAGACACCGTCGGATAGGGTAGGCTAAGACGCATCGGACGGTGAAAACCCCATGAAAATCGGATGGTCCGTTCGTCCGTAGTAGGTAGCAGACGGATGGTACTATGCAATAGTTCAAGGCGCGACATTCGCTTTAAATACGCTATTGACTTCATTTTCCATGTCTGACACTTTTTTCAGCACTGTGACATTTTTTCACAACTGTGAAAATTTTTTCACACTGTAATGGCCAAGATATGGCCAAAATTCCGCCCCTAAAACCTGAGAGAGAAGCTCAACAGGGTCTCCTTTCCCCGCCGTGTTGAGCCAAGGCCGTGTTTCCAAGGCGCGACATTCGGTGGATTCAAGTTGTCTGCTGGGCCCATGGCATTGGGGTGACATGCCCCACACCGTCGGATAGGGCAGGCAGAGACGCATCGGACGGTGCATGCCGCAGGAAAATCGGTTGGTCCGTTCGTCCGTGCGCGGCCGAAAAGCGGTTTGGGGGCCCCGCAGAGTCATGCAAATGTGAAGATAGGTTAATTGGGGTTTCCTCGAACACTCTTGAAGCCACCTTGAAGTGCCACATGGCGCCAGATAGGCCTCGCCAAGCCGCGTCTAGCGCCGCTAAGTGCATGTGATTCGCCGTGTGCGTTCGTCCGAGCGCCTAAGAAAACGTGTTTTTCACTGTCCCTGTTTGTATTTCGCGACATTAGGAGATGTTGAGTTTTCTCAGCTGTCTTTGAATGCACGGCAACATACCAGACACCGTCGGATAGGGCAGGCTGAGACGTAGCGGACGGTGAAAACCCCATGAAAATCCGATGGTGCGTTCTTCCGTGCGAGGTAGCCGACGGAGGGTACCCTCGACGTTTTCAAGGCGCGACATTCGGTGGATTGAAGTTGTGGGCTGGGCCCTTAGGAAGACGGTAACATGCCACACAGCGTCGGATAGGGCAGGCTGAGACGCATCGAACGGTGAAAACCCCATGAAAATCGGTTGGTCCGTTCGTCCGTGCGAGGGAGCAGACGGAGGGTACCCTCCAAGTTGTTAAGGCGCTCCATTTCTTGGAGTTGTCTCCCGTAGACCGTGCGAGGTAGCAAACCGATAGAGCGACATTGGCTTTTCTCTTGCTTTCTCCTAGGCCGTTGCTCCGATTGAAACGTGCCATGCCTGGTTGTGAAGGAGACGCACATGGCAGTGCAAACGGCAAGAAAATTGGAACGTGCGTGCGTTTGTTATCCCCTGTAAGGCGGCCATAAGGGTCTTCAAGGTCAGTGCTCTCCAAGGATTGCTGAAACGCCCGTTTTTCTAGAGTTACAAGAGCTACAGTCATGTACGAGGCAGCGGCATGTAGGTCTTGACGAGAGGCAGCTGCCGGTGAAAAGCCCGATCAAGTCGAACCGTCCGTTCGTCCGTAGGAGGTAGCAGACGGACGGTACTATGCAATTGTTCATGGCGCGACATTCGGTGGATTGAAGTTGCGGGCTGCGCCCTTGGGAAGACGGTGACATGCCACACACCGTCGGATAGGGCAGGCTGAGACGCATCGGACGGTGCATGCCCCATGCCAATCGGTTGGTCCGTTCGTACGTGCGAGGTAGCCGACGGAGGGTACCCCCCACGTTTTCAAGGCGCGACCTTCTGTTTATTCAAGTTGTGTGCTGGGCAATTGGGAGTAGGGAACGAATGCTACTATCCATGTTTGTATTGTGGCTTTTCCCCGGTTTTCTCGCGTGATAGGATGTTGCTGCTGCTGATGGGTGGTTGTGGCGGTAGCGAATATCTGGCAAACGGGACATTGGCGAAAAGGGGGGGGGGGGGGGGGGGGGGGGGGTTTGGTAAACTTTCTTTCAATGTCTACCACTTATAAATGACTTAAAGAAAGATATCTTCTTGCTGTTTGCGGCGGTGGTAGAGAGAGAGAGAGAGAGAGAGAGAGAGAGAGAGAGAGAGAGAGAGAGAGAGAGAGAGAGAGAGAGAGAGAGAGAGAGAGCTGCTGCTGCTGGTTGTGGTGGTGGTGGTAGCGAATGCCAGATGTTGGCATATCCATGGCTGCAACGCCCATAGCTTGTGAATGCTTCGATATATCTGCTTGCTGTTTGCGGCGGCGGTTGAGAGAGCTGCTGCTGCTGCTGATGGTTGTGGTGGTAGCCAATGCCATGCAAATGGGATTTTGGAAAATTCATTGATGCAATGCTCCTACCTTGTGAATGCTTCAATCTATCTTCTTGCTGTTTGCGGCGGTGTTTGAGAGAGCTGCTGCTGCTGCTGCTGATGGTTGTGGTGGTAGCCAATGCCAGACAAATGGGATTTTGGAAAATTCATTGATGCAATGCTCCTACCTTGTGAATGCTTCAATCTATCTTCTTGTTGTTTGCGGCGGTGTTTGGGAGAGCTGCTGCTGCTGCTGCTGATGGCTGTGGTGGTAGCCAATGCCAGACAAATGGGATGTTGGCAAATTCATTGCTGCAATGCCCATAGCTTGTGAATGCCTCCATATATCTGCTTGCTGTTTGCGGCGGCGGTTGAGAGAGCTGCTGCTGCTGCTGCTGCTGCTGGTTGTGGTGGTAGCCAATGCCATGCAAATGGGATTTTGGAAAATTCATTGATGCAATGCTCCTACCTTGTGAATGCTTCAATCTATCTTCTTGCTGTTTGCGGCGGTGTTTGAGAGAGCTGCTGCTGCTGCTGCTGATGGTTGTGGTGGTAGCCAATGCCAGACAAATGGGATTTTGGAAAATTCATTGATGCAATGCTCCTACCTTGTGAATGCTTCAATCTATCTTCTTGTTGTTTGCGGCGGTGTTTGGGAGAGCTGCTGCTGCTGCTGCTGATGGCTGTGGTGGTAGCCAATGCCAGACAAATGGGATGTTGGCAAATTCATTGCTGCAATGCCCATAGCTTGTGAATGCCTCCATATATCTGCTTGCTGTTTGCGGCGGCGGTTGAGAGAGCTGCTGCTGCTGCTGCTGCTGGTTGTGGTGGTAGCCAATGCCATGCAAATGGGATTTTGGAAAATTCATTGATGCAATGCTCTTACCTTGTGTATGCTTCAATCTATCTGCTTGCTGTTTGCGGCGGTGTTTGAGAGAGCTGCTGCTGCTGCTGCTGGTTGTGGTGGTAGCC
Organism: Unio delphinus; assembly: GCA_029339505.1. Classification (NCBI taxonomy): domain Eukaryota; kingdom Metazoa; phylum Mollusca; class Bivalvia; order Unionida; family Unionidae; genus Unio; species Unio delphinus. The sequence continues at coordinate 614 of JAQISU010000666.1, read as the reverse complement.
AATGCCAGACAAATGGGATTTTGGAAAATTCATTGCTGCAATACCCCTACCTTGTGAATGCTTCAATCTATCTGCTTGCTGTTTGCGGCGGTGGTTGAGAGAGAGCTGCTGCTGCTGCTGATGGTTGTGGTGGTAGCGAAGGCCATACAAATGGGATTTTGGCAAATTCCTCACTATAATAATACCTATAGCTCTTGAATACTTCAAGTTATCTTCTCTGGGCTGTTTGTAGCGCCGGCTGAGTGTACGTACGTTTCATATCCAAGCCAATGCAATATATAAATAGGTACAAATCCATATGAAAATGTCTTTTAATTTCACAATTTCATTATAAAATTTTTCAACCCATTCCATTTAATTTTCAAACGTTTTGTTTGCATTTTCCACTTCAAATGTATCTTATATTCGCCTCCAACACATTTATTCCGCTTAAATAGGCGATTTCTTCGATTTCCATGTTGCGGAGCTTTTTACGCAACTGCGTAAATTTTTACTCGAGTGTGCGAACATTTTACGCACTGTTATGGCCAAAATTTGGCCACAATGGCCAAATTTTGGCCACAATGACCAAAATTTGGCCAAACTTTTTCCGTTCAAACCTGCGAGTCAAGCTC
>JAQISU010000665.1:0-37322 GCA_029339505.1 Unio delphinus | reverse complement strand
ATGGACCTGGAGAATCTCTGGTTGAGCTGTGTCAATCTATCGGTTGTCCGGTTTCAGCTTGCAGTTCTGTGGCACAACATCTAAAAAGCAAGCAAGATATATATAGGAGAAATAAAATACATACAGCAAGTACAACATATAAGAGAAAAAAATCAGAGAAAAGGGCATTTCTTTACAAGCTTTATGAGAAACATCAAGAAGAAAAGAATTAATGCCCCCATCCAGTTTATACAACCCTTCCCATCTGAGTTTTGTATAGATTTTTCTCCAAAATCACATGCAAATCATGAAAGAAAGACTCCTTTATGATTGTCATATCTAAAAACCACCAAAATCATACCCTGGATGCACGTTGTAACCATAGAAACATCAGGCTCATATTATGGTATAGGCCCTGTATAGGACACACGGTACTAATTCAACTCCAATGGTAAACATATGGAAACACTGTCATATTCAAAATTCAATAACTTAACATTTCTGGGTGCTGATGATCAGACCTATATTTTTCCATGCACAACTAACCTTGATGTAAGTTTTTAAATGTAGAAAAACATAGGACCCGCGGCATGTTGTTGACATAAATTGGCAGGAAGCACATGTTATTGATTCTGCACCAAATGAATCAGGTGCTACTTTCATTATTGAGTACTAATAGGTGAAGCCTCTAAATTTACTTCAATTGCATCAATAGAATTTTGTCTATATTTTTTTTAAATTACAGATAGAATAAGCTCTCAAAAAATATTTTTACTAAAATTTTAATTTTCATTATTAACCAATTATGGACCACCAAAGCCATATATACTCTATTATTTCTTCACCCATTTTTAGACTGGTTCACAGCTCATCCGTATAATTAGTACCGTGTGTCTTATAACCAGATTTTAATTTTTTTGAAAAACTTGCATTTTACTCATTGATATTAGAGTATAATTGTAAGAAAGACCTGGCCATGCTGGTGCATGAATAATAGTGCAATTGCATTTTATGTGATACTACTGTACATAGCAAAATTGCATCCGCATTACATGTTGAAGTGTTGTATTGTACTTATTAGTGCATTATTCTTGTTATTAAAAAAATTAGATTCTGACTTTGTATCTTCATGTTATCTTTCTATAGCATGCATGCTACACAAAATAAACACAAACATGCTGACATCAGCAAGTATGACATCATAGGGTATCAAATTACATGACACCTAGTTTTTCCATCTCTCACTGGCTATAAGACAAGTTTTAAATGTTTTAAATTTCAAAATTGCATTTCTTTTCTTGCTGACATATACAGAAATAAGATACAGTGCATCCCTGATTCCTATCATTCACACCCAACCAATAACTGTGCCACATGACAGGTCAAAATGATAAGAGGTCATTGTCCTTCTGTGACTCTGACTCAGCTAATGAGGCCTCCAGAGATGCTGACATTCTAAAACTATTTAAACTATCAACACAGGTGATTCATCACCCCCAAATCTTAATAAAAAGGTATAAAAGCCAAAGGAAAGTTCCATAAGTATTATAATACTGAAGAATTAAATAACTGAGTGATACTTTTTAGCATAAAACTATGGGAAAGGATAAGGAATCAAAGAATAGACAAAGCCATTTCTTCAAGCCTGGTAATGTTCCCCACAACAAGGGGAAAAAATGTACATCAACCCAAAAGATAAAGCCATTTGAAGTCTATTACATAAGGACAACAAGAGACAAATTTGAAAAAGCTATAAAAAGTTCATATAATGCTGACACTGAAGATGACGATGGAAAGCCCATGTAAAAACTGCTTCGGCACAAGCCAAGAAGTAAGCTGGAGGTGGAGCAATATGTGGAAAACATTGCGATGCCAGGGTGAGTCCATGTTTCTATTCAATATTCAGACACTTATATAACTTATCACTGCATAAACTACTTGGTAAATTTAAGTAATAGAATTGAATTGCATATTAAAGTTGTCTAATGCATAAAACTATACCAATATTTACCCCAAACTCATAATAAGTTTAGAAAAAGTCTCAAAATCATTATGATGGCTACTTTCCACTACAGGTAGTCTTAAATTACTTACTTTTCAATATAAAGCTGAATAAAGTACATAAATTATTTAAAAAAAGAGAAATAAATCAAACCTTCAGTCACTCAATTCTAGTCAAAGGGGAGGTAATATACATTGATTTGGCATACCAAGTAGCAAGCTCTAATTTACAGGTAAATGATTCTGTACTATCACTTGATAGTATGTGCAGAGCAATGTTGCATTTATAAATAGATTTTGCTTCAAATCTGAAACTACATTTCTAACATGAAACTTGTTTTATCTATTTATATCAACAGGTCTGGTGAGAAAAACACATATCAATTGGTTCATGCAGAAAAAAATGCTGAGATGTGGAGTACTGTTTTTCAAGAGCACCAGTGCCTACACCCTGAATGTCAGGGGTTTCTGTCATGGGACTTGAAACATGAAGAGAAAAGAGGTCTGGTGTGGCGAGAGAGAGCAATATGTTCATCATGCCGTTACACTTCAAGAATGTTTGAACTGTATCAAGAAATGCCAAGGAAAGGTTGTGGAAGAAAAACTGCCTGTGTAAATAATGCGATACAGATAGGACTTTCACAGACTTCTGTTGGAAATTAAGGGTTTAGAACTATTCTTTTAAGTGCGAGTGTCCCTGCTCCCTCAACAAAAGGGATGCAGAAAAGTTCCTATACTGTTTGTCAGAAAATTGAATGCAGCAACATGAGAGACATGGCAGAACATAGGAAATATGTGAAGGAGTTTAATTCTATGACTGGAAAAAAGACAAATATAATTGATCTTCAATGTGACTCAACATATAAAATTGAAGGATAAAACACAGCTTACCAAAGAATATATCCTTTAAGAGAAACTTCCATGGCAGGGTTGTCCATAACTGCAACCATGGACCTGGAGAATCTCTGGTTGAGCTGTGTCAATCTATCGGTTGTCCGGTTTCAGCTTGCAGTTCTGTGGCACAACATCTAAAAAGCAAGCAAGATATATATAGGAGAAATAAAATACATACAGCAAGTACAACATATAAGAGAAAAAAATCAGAGAAAAGGGCATTTCTTTACAAGCTTTATGAGAAACATCAAGAAGAAAAGAATTAATGCCCCCATCCAGTTTATACAACCCTTCCCATCTGAGTTTTGTATAGATTTTTCTCCAAAATCACATGCAAATCATGAAAGAAAGACTCCTTTATGATTGTCATATCTAAAAACCACCAAAATCATACCCTGGATGCACGTTGTAACCATAGAAACATCAGGCTCATATTATGGTATAGGCCCTGTATAGGACACACGGTACTAATTCAACTCCAATGGTAAACATATGGAAACACTGTCATATTCAAAATTCAATAACTTAACATTTCTGGGTGCTGATGATCAGACCTATATTTTTCCATGCACAACTAACCTTGATGTAAGTTTTTAAATGTAGAAAAACATAGGACCCGCGGCATGTTGTTGACATAAATTGGCAGGAAGCACATGTTATTGATTCTGCACCAAATGAATCAGGTGCTACTTTCATTATTGAGTACTAATAGGTGAAGCCTCTAAATTTACTTCAATTGCATCAATAGAATTTTGTCTATATTTTTTTTAAATTACAGATAGAATAAGCTCTCAAAAAATATTTTTACTAAAATTTTAATTTTCATTATTAACCAATTATGGACCACCAAAGCCATATATACTCTATTATTTCTTCACCCATTTTTAGACTGGTTCACAGCTCATCCGTATAATTAGTACCGTGTGTCTTATAACCAGATTTTAATTTTTTTGAAAAACTTGCATTTTACTCATTGATATTAGAGTATAATTGTAAGAAAGACCTGGCCATGCTGGTGCATGAATAATAGTGCAATTGCATTTTATGTGATACTACTGTACATAGCAAAATTGCATCCGCATTACATGTTGAAGTGTTGTATTGTACTTATTAGTGCATTATTCTTGTTATTAAAAAAATTAGATTCTGACTTTGTATCTTCATGTTATCTTTCTATAGCATGCATGCTACACAAAATAAACACAAACATGCTGACATCAGCAAGTATGACATCATAGGGTATCAAATTACATGACACCTAGTTTTTCCATCTCTCACTGGCTATAAGACAAGTTTTAAATGTTTTAAATTTCAAAATTGCATTTCTTTTCTTGCTGACATATACAGAAATAAGATACAGTGCATCCCTGATTCCTATCATTCACACCCAACCAATAACTGTGCCACATGACAGGTCAAAATGATAAGAGGTCATTGTCCTTCTGTGACTCTGACTCAGCTAATGAGGCCTCCAGAGATGCTGACATTCTAAAACTATTTAAACTATCAACACAGGTGATTCATCACCCCCAAATCTTAATAAAAAGGTATAAAAGCCAAAGGAAAGTTCCATAAGTATTATAATACTGAAGAATTAAATAACTGAGTGATACTTTTTAGCATAAAACTATGGGAAAGGATAAGGAATCAAAGAATAGACAAAGCCATTTCTTCAAGCCTGGTAATGTTCCCCACAACAAGGGGAAAAAATGTACATCAACCCAAAAGATAAAGCCATTTGAAGTCTATTACATAAGGACAACAAGAGACAAATTTGAAAAAGCTATAAAAAGTTCATATAATGCTGACACTGAAGATGACGATGGAAAGCCCATGTAAAAACTGCTTCGGCACAAGCCAAGAAGTAAGCTGGAGGTGGAGCAATATGTGGAAAACATTGCGATGCCAGGGTGAGTCCATGTTTCTATTCAATATTCAGACACTTATATAACTTATCACTGCATAAACTACTTGGTAAATTTAAGTAATAGAATTGAATTGCATATTAAAGTTGTCTAATGCATAAAACTATACCAATATTTACCCCAAACTCATAATAAGTTTAGAAAAAGTCTCAAAATCATTATGATGGCTACTTTCCACTACAGGTAGTCTTAAATTACTTACTTTTCAATATAAAGCTGAATAAAGTACATAAATTATTTAAAAAAAGAGAAATAAATCAAACCTTCAGTCACTCAATTCTAGTCAAAGGGGAGGTAATATACATTGATTTGGCATACCAAGTAGCAAGCTCTAATTTACAGGTAAATGATTCTGTACTATCACTTGATAGTATGTGCAGAGCAATGTTGCATTTATAAATAGATTTTGCTTCAAATCTGAAACTACATTTCTAACATGAAACTTGTTTTATCTATTTATATCAACAGGTCTGGTGAGAAAAACACATATCAATTGGTTCATGCAGAAAAAAATGCTGAGATGTGGAGTACTGTTTTTCAAGAGCACCAGTGCCTACACCCTGAATGTCAGGGGTTTCTGTCATGGGACTTGAAACATGAAGAGAAAAGAGGTCTGGTGTGGCGAGAGAGAGCAATATGTTCATCATGCCGTTACACTTCAAGAATGTTTGAACTGTATCAAGAAATGCCAAGGAAAGGTTGTGGAAGAAAAACTGCCTGTGTAAATAATGCGATACAGATAGGACTTTCACAGACTTCTGTTGGAAATTAAGGGTTTAGAACTATTCTTTTAAGTGCGAGTGTCCCTGCTCCCTCAACAAAAGGGATGCAGAAAAGTTCCTATACTGTTTGTCAGAAAATTGAATGCAGCAACATGAGAGACATGGCAGAACATAGGAAATATGTGAAGGAGTTTAATTCTATGACTGGAAAAAAGACAAATATAATTGATCTTCAATGTGACTCAACATATAAAATTGAAGGATAAAACACAGCTTACCAAAGAATATATCCTTTAAGAGAAACTTCCATGGCAGGGTTGTCCATAACTGCAACCATGGACCTGGAGAATCTCTGGTTGAGCTGTGTCAATCTATCGGTTGTCCGGTTTCAGCTTGCAGTTCTGTGGCACAACATCTAAAAAGCAAGCAAGATATATATAGGAGAAATAAAATACATACAGCAAGTACAACATATAAGAGAAAAAAAATCAGAGAAAAGGGCATTTCTTTACAAGCTTTATGAGAAACATCAAGAAGAAAAGAATTAATGCCCCCATCCAGTTTATACAACCCTTCCCATCTGAGTTTTGTATAGATTTTTCTCCAAAATCACATGCAAATCATGAAAGAAAGACTCCTTTATGATTGTCATATCTAAAAACCACCAAAATCATACCCTGGATGCACGTTGTAACCATAGAAACATCAGGCTCATATTATGGTATAGGCCCTGTATAGGACACACGGTACTAATTCAACTCCAATGGTAAACATATGGAAACACTGTCATATTCAAAATTCAATAACTTAACATTTCTGGGTGCTGATGATCAGACCTATATTTTTCCATGCACAACTAACCTTGATGTAAGTTTTTAAATGTAGAAAAACATAGGACCCGCGGCATGTTGTTGACATAAATTGGCAGGAAGCACATGTTATTGATTCTGCACCAAATGAATCAGGTGCTACTTTCATTATTGAGTACTAATAGGTGAAGCCTCTAAATTTACTTCAATTGCATCAATAGAATTTTGTCTATATTTTTTTTAAATTACAGATAGAATAAGCTCTCAAAAAATATTTTTACTAAAATTTTAATTTTCATTATTAACCAATTATGGACCACCAAAGCCATATATACTCTATTATTTCTTCACCCATTTTTAGACTGGTTCACAGCTCATCCGTATAATTAGTACCGTGTGTCTTATAACCAGATTTTAATTTTTTTGAAAAACTTGCATTTTACTCATTGATATTAGAGTATAATTGTAAGAAAGACCTGGCCATGCTGGTGCATGAATAATAGTGCAATTGCATTTTATGTGATACTACTGTACATAGCAAAATTGCATCCGCATTACATGTTGAAGTGTTGTATTGTACTTATTAGTGCATTATTCTTGTTATTAAAAAAATTAGATTCTGACTTTGTATCTTCATGTTATCTTTCTATAGCATGCATGCTACACAAAATAAACACAAACATGCTGACATCAGCAAGTATGACATCATAGGGTATCAAATTACATGACACCTAGTTTTTCCATCTCTCACTGGCTATAAGACAAGTTTTAAATGTTTTAAATTTCAAAATTGCATTTCTTTTCTTGCTGACATATACAGAAATAAGATACAGTGCATCCCTGATTCCTATCATTCACACCCAACCAATAACTGTGCCACATGACAGGTCAAAATGATAAGAGGTCATTGTCCTTCTGTGACTCTGACTCAGCTAATGAGGCCTCCAGAGATGCTGACATTCTAAAACTATTTAAACTATCAACACAGGTGATTCATCACCCCCAAATCTTAATAAAAAGGTATAAAAGCCAAAGGAAAGTTCCATAAGTATTATAATACTGAAGAATTAAATAACTGAGTGATACTTTTTAGCATAAAACTATGGGAAAGGATAAGGAATCAAAGAATAGACAAAGCCATTTCTTCAAGCCTGGTAATGTTCCCCACAACAAGGGGAAAAAATGTACATCAACCCAAAAGATAAAGCCATTTGAAGTCTATTACATAAGGACAACAAGAGACAAATTTGAAAAAGCTATAAAAAGTTCATATAATGCTGACACTGAAGATGACGATGGAAAGCCCATGTAAAAACTGCTTCGGCACAAGCCAAGAAGTAAGCTGGAGGTGGAGCAATATGTGGAAAACATTGCGATGCCAGGGTGAGTCCATGTTTCTATTCAATATTCAGACACTTATATAACTTATCACTGCATAAACTACTTGGTAAATTTAAGTAATAGAATTGAATTGCATATTAAAGTTGTCTAATGCATAAAACTATACCAATATTTACCCCAAACTCATAATAAGTTTAGAAAAAGTCTCAAAATCATTATGATGGCTACTTTCCACTACAGGTAGTCTTAAATTACTTACTTTTCAATATAAAGCTGAATAAAGTACATAAATTATTTAAAAAAAGAGAAATAAATCAAACCTTCAGTCACTCAATTCTAGTCAAAGGGGAGGTAATATACATTGATTTGGCATACCAAGTAGCAAGCTCTAATTTACAGGTAAATGATTCTGTACTATCACTTGATAGTATGTGCAGAGCAATGTTGCATTTATAAATAGATTTTGCTTCAAATCTGAAACTACATTTCTAACATGAAACTTGTTTTATCTATTTATATCAACAGGTCTGGTGAGAAAAACACATATCAATTGGTTCATGCAGAAAAAAATGCTGAGATGTGGAGTACTGTTTTTCAAGAGCACCAGTGCCTACACCCTGAATGTCAGGGGTTTCTGTCATGGGACTTGAAACATGAAGAGAAAAGAGGTCTGGTGTGGCGAGAGAGAGCAATATGTTCATCATGCCGTTACACTTCAAGAATGTTTGAACTGTATCAAGAAATGCCAAGGAAAGGTTGTGGAAGAAAAACTGCCTGTGTAAATAATGCGATACAGATAGGACTTTCACAGACTTCTGTTGGAAATTAAGGGTTTAGAACTATTCTTTTAAGTGCGAGTGTCCCTGCTCCCTCAACAAAAGGGATGCAGAAAAGTTCCTATACTGTTTGTCAGAAAATTGAATGCAGCAACATGAGAGACATGGCAGAACATAGGAAATATGTGAAGGAGTTTAATTCTATGACTGGAAAAAAGACAAATATAATTGATCTTCAATGTGACTCAACATATAAAATTGAAGGATAAAACACAGCTTACCAAAGAATATATCCTTTAAGAGAAACTTCCATGGCAGGGTTGTCCATAACTGCAACCATGGACCTGGAGAATCTCTGGTTGAGCTGTGTCAATCTATCGGTTGTCCGGTTTCAGCTTGCAGTTCTGTGGCACAACATCTAAAAAGCAAGCAAGATATATATAGGAGAAATAAAATACATACAGCAAGTACAACATATAAGAGAAAAAAATCAGAGAAAAGGGCATTTCTTTACAAGCTTTATGAGAAACATCAAGAAGAAAAGAATTAATGCCCCCATCCAGTTTATACAACCCTTCCCATCTGAGTTTTGTATAGATTTTTCTCCAAAATCACATGCAAATCATGAAAGAAAGACTCCTTTATGATTGTCATATCTAAAAACCACCAAAATCATACCCTGGATGCACGTTGTAACCATAGAAACATCAGGCTCATATTATGGTATAGGCCCTGTATAGGACACACGGTACTAATTCAACTCCAATGGTAAACATATGGAAACACTGTCATATTCAAAATTCAATAACTTAACATTTCTGGGTGCTGATGATCAGACCTATATTTTTCCATGCACAACTAACCTTGATGTAAGTTTTTAAATGTAGAAAAACATAGGACCCGCGGCATGTTGTTGACATAAATTGGCAGGAAGCACATGTTATTGATTCTGCACCAAATGAATCAGGTGCTACTTTCATTATTGAGTACTAATAGGTGAAGCCTCTAAATTTACTTCAATTGCATCAATAGAATTTTGTCTATATATTTTTTTAAATTACAGATAGAATAAGCTCTCAAAAAATATTTTTACTAAAATTTTAATTTTCATTATTAACCAATTATGGACCACCAAAGCCATATATACTCTATTATTTCTTCACCCATTTTTAGACTGGTTCACAGCTCATCCGTATAATTAGTACCGTGTGTCTTATAACCAGATTTTAATTTTTTTGAAAAACTTGCATTTTACTCATTGATATTAGAGTATAATTGTAAGAAAGACCTGGCCATGCTGGTGCATGAATAATAGTGCAATTGCATTTTATGTGATACTACTGTACATAGCAAAATTGCATCCGCATTACATGTTGAAGTGTTGTATTGTACTTATTAGTGCATTATTCTTGTTATTAAAAAAATTAGATTCTGACTTTGTATCTTCATGTTATCTTTCTATAGCATGCATGCTACACAAAATAAACACAAACATGCTGACATCAGCAAGTATGACATCATAGGGTATCAAATTACATGACACCTAGTTTTTCCATCTCTCACTGGCTATAAGACAAGTTTTAAATGTTTTAAATTTCAAAATTGCATTTCTTTTCTTGCTGACATATACAGAAATAAGATACAGTGCATCCCTGATTCCTATCATTCACACCCAACCAATAACTGTGCCACATGACAGGTCAAAATGATAAGAGGTCATTGTCCTTCTGTGACTCTGACTCAGCTAATGAGGCCTCCAGAGATGCTGACATTCTAAAACTATTTAAACTATCAACACAGGTGATTCATCACCCCCAAATCTTAATAAAAAGGTATAAAAGCCAAAGGAAAGTTCCATAAGTATTATAATACTGAAGAATTAAATAACTGAGTGATACTTTTTAGCATAAAACTATGGGAAAGGATAAGGAATCAAAGAATAGACAAAGCCATTTCTTCAAGCCTGGTAATGTTCCCCACAACAAGGGGAAAAAATGTACATCAACCCAAAAGATAAAGCCATTTGAAGTCTATTACATAAGGACAACAAGAGACAAATTTGAAAAAGCTATAAAAAGTTCATATAATGCTGACACTGAAGATGACGATGGAAAGCCCATGTAAAAACTGCTTCGGCACAAGCCAAGAAGTAAGCTGGAGGTGGAGCAATATGTGGAAAACATTGCGATGCCAGGGTGAGTCCATGTTTCTATTCAATATTCAGACACTTATATAACTTATCACTGCATAAACTACTTGGTAAATTTAAGTAATAGAATTGAATTGCATATTAAAGTTGTCTAATGCATAAAACTATACCAATATTTACCCCAAACTCATAATAAGTTTAGAAAAAGTCTCAAAATCATTATGATGGCTACTTTCCACTACAGGTAGTCTTAAATTACTTACTTTTCAATATAAAGCTGAATAAAGTACATAAATTATTTAAAAAAAGAGAAATAAATCAAACCTTCAGTCACTCAATTCTAGTCAAAGGGGAGGTAATATACATTGATTTGGCATACCAAGTAGCAAGCTCTAATTTACAGGTAAATGATTCTGTACTATCACTTGATAGTATGTGCAGAGCAATGTTGCATTTATAAATAGATTTTGCTTCAAATCTGAAACTACATTTCTAACATGAAACTTGTTTTATCTATTTATATCAACAGGTCTGGTGAGAAAAACACATATCAATTGGTTCATGCAGAAAAAAATGCTGAGATGTGGAGTACTGTTTTTCAAGAGCACCAGTGCCTACACCCTGAATGTCAGGGGTTTCTGTCATGGGACTTGAAACATGAAGAGAAAAGAGGTCTGGTGTGGCGAGAGAGAGCAATATGTTCATCATGCCGTTACACTTCAAGAATGTTTGAACTGTATCAAGAAATGCCAAGGAAAGGTTGTGGAAGAAAAACTGCCTGTGTAAATAATGCGATACAGATAGGACTTTCACAGACTTCTGTTGGAAATTAAGGGTTTAGAACTATTCTTTTAAGTGCGAGTGTCCCTGCTCCCTCAACAAAAGGGATGCAGAAAAGTTCCTATACTGTTTGTCAGAAAATTGAATGCAGCAACATGAGAGACATGGCAGAACATAGGAAATATGTGAAGGAGTTTAATTCTATGACTGGAAAAAAGACAAATATAATTGATCTTCAATGTGACTCAACATATAAAATTGAAGGATAAAACACAGCTTACCAAAGAATATATCCTTTAAGAGAAACTTCCATGGCAGGGTTGTCCATAACTGCAACCATGGACCTGGAGAATCTCTGGTTGAGCTGTGTCAATCTATCGGTTGTCCGGTTTCAGCTTGCAGTTCTGTGGCACAACATCTAAAAAGCAAGCAAGATATATATAGGAGAAATAAAATACATACAGCAAGTACAACATATAAGAGAAAAAAATCAGAGAAAAGGGCATTTCTTTACAAGCTTTATGAGAAACATCAAGAAGAAAAGAATTAATGCCCCCATCCAGTTTATACAACCCTTCCCATCTGAGTTTTGTATAGATTTTTCTCCAAAATCACATGCAAATCATGAAAGAAAGACTCCTTTATGATTGTCATATCTAAAAACCACCAAAATCATACCCTGGATGCACGTTGTAACCATAGAAACATCAGGCTCATATTATGGTATAGGCCCTGTATAGGACACACGGTACTAATTCAACTCCAATGGTAAACATATGGAAACACTGTCATATTCAAAATTCAATAACTTAACATTTCTGGGTGCTGATGATCAGACCTATATTTTTCCATGCACAACTAACCTTGATGTAAGTTTTTAAATGTAGAAAAACATAGGACCCGCGGCATGTTGTTGACATAAATTGGCAGGAAGCACATGTTATTGATTCTGCACCAAATGAATCAGGTGCTACTTTCATTATTGAGTACTAATAGGTGAAGCCTCTAAATTTACTTCAATTGCATCAATAGAATTTTGTCTATATTTTTTTTAAATTACAGATAGAATAAGCTCTCAAAAAATATTTTTACTAAAATTTTAATTTTCATTATTAACCAATTATGGACCACCAAAGCCATATATACTCTATTATTTCTTCACCCATTTTTAGACTGGTTCACAGCTCATCCGTATAATTAGTACCGTGTGTCTTATAACCAGATTTTAATTTTTTTGAAAAACTTGCATTTTACTCATTGATATTAGAGTATAATTGTAAGAAAGACCTGGCCATGCTGGTGCATGAATAATAGTGCAATTGCATTTTATGTGATACTACTGTACATAGCAAAATTGCATCCGCATTACATGTTGAAGTGTTGTATTGTACTTATTAGTGCATTATTCTTGTTATTAAAAAAATTAGATTCTGACTTTGTATCTTCATGTTATCTTTCTATAGCATGCATGCTACACAAAATAAACACAAACATGCTGACATCAGCAAGTATGACATCATAGGGTATCAAATTACATGACACCTAGTTTTTCCATCTCTCACTGGCTATAAGACAAGTTTTAAATGTTTTAAATTTCAAAATTGCATTTCTTTTCTTGCTGACATATACAGAAATAAGATACAGTGCATCCCTGATTCCTATCATTCACACCCAACCAATAACTGTGCCACATGACAGGTCAAAATGATAAGAGGTCATTGTCCTTCTGTGACTCTGACTCAGCTAATGAGGCCTCCAGAGATGCTGACATTCTAAAACTATTTAAACTATCAACACAGGTGATTCATCACCCCCAAATCTTAATAAAAAGGTATAAAAGCCAAAGGAAAGTTCCATAAGTATTATAATACTGAAGAATTAAATAACTGAGTGATACTTTTTAGCATAAAACTATGGGAAAGGATAAGGAATCAAAGAATAGACAAAGCCATTTCTTCAAGCCTGGTAATGTTCCCCACAACAAGGGGAAAAAATGTACATCAACCCAAAAGATAAAGCCATTTGAAGTCTATTACATAAGGACAACAAGAGACAAATTTGAAAAAGCTATAAAAAGTTCATATAATGCTGACACTGAAGATGACGATGGAAAGCCCATGTAAAAACTGCTTCGGCACAAGCCAAGAAGTAAGCTGGAGGTGGAGCAATATGTGGAAAACATTGCGATGCCAGGGTGAGTCCATGTTTCTATTCAATATTCAGACACTTATATAACTTATCACTGCATAAACTACTTGGTAAATTTAAGTAATAGAATTGAATTGCATATTAAAGTTGTCTAATGCATAAAACTATACCAATATTTACCCCAAACTCATAATAAGTTTAGAAAAAGTCTCAAAATCATTATGATGGCTACTTTCCACTACAGGTAGTCTTAAATTACTTACTTTTCAATATAAAGCTGAATAAAGTACATAAATTATTTAAAAAAAGAGAAATAAATCAAACCTTCAGTCACTCAATTCTAGTCAAAGGGGAGGTAATATACATTGATTTGGCATACCAAGTAGCAAGCTCTAATTTACAGGTAAATGATTCTGTACTATCACTTGATAGTATGTGCAGAGCAATGTTGCATTTATAAATAGATTTTGCTTCAAATCTGAAACTACATTTCTAACATGAAACTTGTTTTATCTATTTATATCAACAGGTCTGGTGAGAAAAACACATATCAATTGGTTCATGCAGAAAAAAATGCTGAGATGTGGAGTACTGTTTTTCAAGAGCACCAGTGCCTACACCCTGAATGTCAGGGGTTTCTGTCATGGGACTTGAAACATGAAGAGAAAAGAGGTCTGGTGTGGCGAGAGAGAGCAATATGTTCATCATGCCGTTACACTTCAAGAATGTTTGAACTGTATCAAGAAATGCCAAGGAAAGGTTGTGGAAGAAAAACTGCCTGTGTAAATAATGCGATACAGATAGGACTTTCACAGACTTCTGTTGGAAATTAAGGGTTTAGAACTATTCTTTTAAGTGCGAGTGTCCCTGCTCCCTCAACAAAAGGGATGCAGAAAAGTTCCTATACTGTTTGTCAGAAAATTGAATGCAGCAACATGAGAGACATGGCAGAACATAGGAAATATGTGAAGGAGTTTAATTCTATGACTGGAAAAAAGACAAATATAATTGATCTTCAATGTGACTCAACATATAAAATTGAAGGATAAAACACAGCTTACCAAAGAATATATCCTTTAAGAGAAACTTCCATGGCAGGGTTGTCCATAACTGCAACCATGGACCTGGAGAATCTCTGGTTGAGCTGTGTCAATCTATCGGTTGTCCGGTTTCAGCTTGCAGTTCTGTGGCACAACATCTAAAAAGCAAGCAAGATATATATAGGAGAAATAAAATACATACAGCAAGTACAACATATAAGAGAAAAAAATCAGAGAAAAGGGCATTTCTTTACAAGCTTTATGAGAAACATCAAGAAGAAAAGAATTAATGCCCCCATCCAGTTTATACAACCCTTCCCATCTGAGTTTTGTATAGATTTTTCTCCAAAATCACATGCAAATCATGAAAGAAAGACTCCTTTATGATTGTCATATCTAAAAACCACCAAAATCATACCCTGGATGCACGTTGTAACCATAGAAACATCAGGCTCATATTATGGTATAGGCCCTGTATAGGACACACGGTACTAATTCAACTCCAATGGTAAACATATGGAAACACTGTCATATTCAAAATTCAATAACTTAACATTTCTGGGTGCTGATGATCAGACCTATATTTTTCCATGCACAACTAACCTTGATGTAAGTTTTTAAATGTAGAAAAACATAGGACCCGCGGCATGTTGTTGACATAAATTGGCAGGAAGCACATGTTATTGATTCTGCACCAAATGAATCAGGTGCTACTTTCATTATTGAGTACTAATAGGTGAAGCCTCTAAATTTACTTCAATTGCATCAATAGAATTTTGTCTATATTTTTTTTAAATTACAGATAGAATAAGCTCTCAAAAAATATTTTTACTAAAATTTTAATTTTCATTATTAACCAATTATGGACCACCAAAGCCATATATACTCTATTATTTCTTCACCCATTTTTAGACTGGTTCACAGCTCATCCGTATAATTAGTACCGTGTGTCTTATAACCAGATTTTAATTTTTTTGAAAAACTTGCATTTTACTCATTGATATTAGAGTATAATTGTAAGAAAGACCTGGCCATGCTGGTGCATGAATAATAGTGCAATTGCATTTTATGTGATACTACTGTACATAGCAAAATTGCATCCGCATTACATGTTGAAGTGTTGTATTGTACTTATTAGTGCATTATTCTTGTTATTAAAAAAATTAGATTCTGACTTTGTATCTTCATGTTATCTTTCTATAGCATGCATGCTACACAAAATAAACACAAACATGCTGACATCAGCAAGTATGACATCATAGGGTATCAAATTACATGACACCTAGTTTTTCCATCTCTCACTGGCTATAAGACAAGTTTTAAATGTTTTAAATTTCAAAATTGCATTTCTTTTCTTGCTGACATATACAGAAATAAGATACAGTGCATCCCTGATTCCTATCATTCACACCCAACCAATAACTGTGCCACATGACAGGTCAAAATGATAAGAGGTCATTGTCCTTCTGTGACTCTGACTCAGCTAATGAGGCCTCCAGAGATGCTGACATTCTAAAACTATTTAAACTATCAACACAGGTGATTCATCACCCCCAAATCTTAATAAAAAGGTATAAAAGCCAAAGGAAAGTTCCATAAGTATTATAATACTGAAGAATTAAATAACTGAGTGATACTTTTTAGCATAAAACTATGGGAAAGGATAAGGAATCAAAGAATAGACAAAGCCATTTCTTCAAGCCTGGTAATGTTCCCCACAACAAGGGGAAAAAATGTACATCAACCCAAAAGATAAAGCCATTTGAAGTCTATTACATAAGGACAACAAGAGACAAATTTGAAAAAGCTATAAAAAGTTCATATAATGCTGACACTGAAGATGACGATGGAAAGCCCATGTAAAAACTGCTTCGGCACAAGCCAAGAAGTAAGCTGGAGGTGGAGCAATATGTGGAAAACATTGCGATGCCAGGGTGAGTCCATGTTTCTATTCAATATTCAGACACTTATATAACTTATCACTGCATAAACTACTTGGTAAATTTAAGTAATAGAATTGAATTGCATATTAAAGTTGTCTAATGCATAAAACTATACCAATATTTACCCCAAACTCATAATAAGTTTAGAAAAAGTCTCAAAATCATTATGATGGCTACTTTCCACTACAGGTAGTCTTAAATTACTTACTTTTCAATATAAAGCTGAATAAAGTACATAAATTATTTAAAAAAAGAGAAATAAATCAAACCTTCAGTCACTCAATTCTAGTCAAAGGGGAGGTAATATACATTGATTTGGCATACCAAGTAGCAAGCTCTAATTTACAGGTAAATGATTCTGTACTATCACTTGATAGTATGTGCAGAGCAATGTTGCATTTATAAATAGATTTTGCTTCAAATCTGAAACTACATTTCTAACATGAAACTTGTTTTATCTATTTATATCAACAGGTCTGGTGAGAAAAACACATATCAATTGGTTCATGCAGAAAAAAATGCTGAGATGTGGAGTACTGTTTTTCAAGAGCACCAGTGCCTACACCCTGAATGTCAGGGGTTTCTGTCATGGGACTTGAAACATGAAGAGAAAAGAGGTCTGGTGTGGCGAGAGAGAGCAATATGTTCATCATGCCGTTACACTTCAAGAATGTTTGAACTGTATCAAGAAATGCCAAGGAAAGGTTGTGGAAGAAAAACTGCCTGTGTAAATAATGCGATACAGATAGGACTTTCACAGACTTCTGTTGGAAATTAAGGGTTTAGAACTATTCTTTTAAGTGCGAGTGTCCCTGCTCCCTCAACAAAAGGGATGCAGAAAAGTTCCTATACTGTTTGTCAGAAAATTGAATGCAGCAACATGAGAGACATGGCAGAACATAGGAAATATGTGAAGGAGTTTAATTCTATGACTGGAAAAAAGACAAATATAATTGATCTTCAATGTGACTCAACATATAAAATTGAAGGATAAAACACAGCTTACCAAAGAATATATCCTTTAAGAGAAACTTCCATGGCAGGGTTGTCCATAACTGCAACCATGGACCTGGAGAATCTCTGGTTGAGCTGTGTCAATCTATCGGTTGTCCGGTTTCAGCTTGCAGTTCTGTGGCACAACATCTAAAAAGCAAGCAAGATATATATAGGAGAAATAAAATACATACAGCAAGTACAACATATAAGAGAAAAAAATCAGAGAAAAGGGCATTTCTTTACAAGCTTTATGAGAAACATCAAGAAGAAAAGAATTAATGCCCCCATCCAGTTTATACAACCCTTCCCATCTGAGTTTTGTATAGATTTTTCTCCAAAATCACATGCAAATCATGAAAGAAAGACTCCTTTATGATTGTCATATCTAAAAACCACCAAAATCATACCCTGGATGCACGTTGTAACCATAGAAACATCAGGCTCATATTATGGTATAGGCCCTGTATAGGACACACGGTACTAATTCAACTCCAATGGTAAACATATGGAAACACTGTCATATTCAAAATTCAATAACTTAACATTTCTGGGTGCTGATGATCAGACCTATATTTTTCCATGCACAACTAACCTTGATGTAAGTTTTTAAATGTAGAAAAACATAGGACCCGCGGCATGTTGTTGACATAAATTGGCAGGAAGCACATGTTATTGATTCTGCACCAAATGAATCAGGTGCTACTTTCATTATTGAGTACTAATAGGTGAAGCCTCTAAATTTACTTCAATTGCATCAATAGAATTTTGTCTATATTTTTTTTAAATTACAGATAGAATAAGCTCTCAAAAAATATTTTTACTAAAATTTTAATTTTCATTATTAACCAATTATGGACCACCAAAGCCATATATACTCTATTATTTCTTCACCCATTTTTAGACTGGTTCACAGCTCATCCGTATAATTAGTACCGTGTGTCTTATAACCAGATTTTAATTTTTTTGAAAAACTTGCATTTTACTCATTGATATTAGAGTATAATTGTAAGAAAGACCTGGCCATGCTGGTGCATGAATAATAGTGCAATTGCATTTTATGTGATACTACTGTACATAGCAAAATTGCATCCGCATTACATGTTGAAGTGTTGTATTGTACTTATTAGTGCATTATTCTTGTTATTAAAAAAATTAGATTCTGACTTTGTATCTTCATGTTATCTTTCTATAGCATGCATGCTACACAAAATAAACACAAACATGCTGACATCAGCAAGTATGACATCATAGGGTATCAAATTACATGACACCTAGTTTTTCCATCTCTCACTGGCTATAAGACAAGTTTTAAATGTTTTAAATTTCAAAATTGCATTTCTTTTCTTGCTGACATATACAGAAATAAGATACAGTGCATCCCTGATTCCTATCATTCACACCCAACCAATAACTGTGCCACATGACAGGTCAAAATGATAAGAGGTCATTGTCCTTCTGTGACTCTGACTCAGCTAATGAGGCCTCCAGAGATGCTGACATTCTAAAACTATTTAAACTATCAACACAGGTGATTCATCACCCCCAAATCTTAATAAAAAGGTATAAAAGCCAAAGGAAAGTTCCATAAGTATTATAATACTGAAGAATTAAATAACTGAGTGATACTTTTTAGCATAAAACTATGGGAAAGGATAAGGAATCAAAGAATAGACAAAGCCATTTCTTCAAGCCTGGTAATGTTCCCCACAACAAGGGGAAAAAATGTACATCAACCCAAAAGATAAAGCCATTTGAAGTCTATTACATAAGGACAACAAGAGACAAATTTGAAAAAGCTATAAAAAGTTCATATAATGCTGACACTGAAGATGACGATGGAAAGCCCATGTAAAAACTGCTTCGGCACAAGCCAAGAAGTAAGCTGGAGGTGGAGCAATATGTGGAAAACATTGCGATGCCAGGGTGAGTCCATGTTTCTATTCAATATTCAGACACTTATATAACTTATCACTGCATAAACTACTTGGTAAATTTAAGTAATAGAATTGAATTGCATATTAAAGTTGTCTAATGCATAAAACTATACCAATATTTACCCCAAACTCATAATAAGTTTAGAAAAAGTCTCAAAATCATTATGATGGCTACTTTCCACTACAGGTAGTCTTAAATTACTTACTTTTCAATATAAAGCTGAATAAAGTACATAAATTATTTAAAAAAAGAGAAATAAATCAAACCTTCAGTCACTCAATTCTAGTCAAAGGGGAGGTAATATACATTGATTTGGCATACCAAGTAGCAAGCTCTAATTTACAGGTAAATGATTCTGTACTATCACTTGATAGTATGTGCAGAGCAATGTTGCATTTATAAATAGATTTTGCTTCAAATCTGAAACTACATTTCTAACATGAAACTTGTTTTATCTATTTATATCAACAGGTCTGGTGAGAAAAACACATATCAATTGGTTCATGCAGAAAAAAATGCTGAGATGTGGAGTACTGTTTTTCAAGAGCACCAGTGCCTACACCCTGAATGTCAGGGGTTTCTGTCATGGGACTTGAAACATGAAGAGAAAAGAGGTCTGGTGTGGCGAGAGAGAGCAATATGTTCATCATGCCGTTACACTTCAAGAATGTTTGAACTGTATCAAGAAATGCCAAGGAAAGGTTGTGGAAGAAAAACTGCCTGTGTAAATAATGCGATACAGATAGGACTTTCACAGACTTCTGTTGGAAATTAAGGGTTTAGAACTATTCTTTTAAGTGCGAGTGTCCCTGCTCCCTCAACAAAAGGGATGCAGAAAAGTTCCTATACTGTTTGTCAGAAAATTGAATGCAGCAACATGAGAGACATGGCAGAACATAGGAAATATGTGAAGGAGTTTAATTCTATGACTGGAAAAAAGACAAATATAATTGATCTTCAATGTGACTCAACATATAAAATTGAAGGATAAAACACAGCTTACCAAAGAATATATCCTTTAAGAGAAACTTCCATGGCAGGGTTGTCCATAACTGCAACCATGGACCTGGAGAATCTCTGGTTGAGCTGTGTCAATCTATCGGTTGTCCGGTTTCAGCTTGCAGTTCTGTGGCACAACATCTAAAAAGCAAGCAAGATATATATAGGAGAAATAAAATACATACAGCAAGTACAACATATAAGAGAAAAAAATCAGAGAAAAGGGCATTTCTTTACAAGCTTTATGAGAAACATCAAGAAGAAAAGAATTAATGCCCCCATCCAGTTTATACAACCCTTCCCATCTGAGTTTTGTATAGATTTTTCTCCAAAATCACATGCAAATCATGAAAGAAAGACTCCTTTATGATTGTCATATCTAAAAACCACCAAAATCATACCCTGGATGCACGTTGTAACCATAGAAACATCAGGCTCATATTATGGTATAGGCCCTGTATAGGACACACGGTACTAATTCAACTCCAATGGTAAACATATGGAAACACTGTCATATTCAAAATTCAATAACTTAACATTTCTGGGTGCTGATGATCAGACCTATATTTTTCCATGCACAACTAACCTTGATGTAAGTTTTTAAATGTAGAAAAACATAGGACCCGCGGCATGTTGTTGACATAAATTGGCAGGAAGCACATGTTATTGATTCTGCACCAAATGAATCAGGTGCTACTTTCATTATTGAGTACTAATAGGTGAAGCCTCTAAATTTACTTCAATTGCATCAATAGAATTTTGTCTATATTTTTTTTAAATTACAGATAGAATAAGCTCTCAAAAAATATTTTTACTAAAATTTTAATTTTCATTATTAACCAATTATGGACCACCAAAGCCATATATACTCTATTATTTCTTCACCCATTTTTAGACTGGTTCACAGCTCATCCGTATAATTAGTACCGTGTGTGTCTTATAACCAGATTTTAATTTTTTTGAAAAACTTGCATTTTACTCATTGATATTAGAGTATAATTGTAAGAAAGACCTGGCCATGCTGGTGCATGAATAATAGTGCAATTGCATTTTATGTGATACTACTGTACATAGCAAAATTGCATCCGCATTACATGTTGAAGTGTTGTATTGTACTTATTAGTGCATTATTCTTGTTATTAAAAAAATTAGATTCTGACTTTGTATCTTCATGTTATCTTTCTATAGCATGCATGCTACACAAAATAAACACAAACATGCTGACATCAGCAAGTATGACATCATAGGGTATCAAATTACATGACACCTAGTTTTTCCATCTCTCACTGGCTATAAGACAAGTTTTAAATGTTTTAAATTTCAAAATTGCATTTCTTTTCTTGCTGACATATACAGAAATAAGATACAGTGCATCCCTGATTCCTATCATTCACACCCAACCAATAACTGTGCCACATGACAGGTCAAAATGATAAGAGGTCATTGTCCTTCTGTGACTCTGACTCAGCTAATGAGGCCTCCAGAGATGCTGACATTCTAAAACTATTTAAACTATCAACACAGGTGATTCATCACCCCCAAATCTTAATAAAAAGGTATAAAAGCCAAAGGAAAGTTCCATAAGTATTATAATACTGAAGAATTAAATAACTGAGTGATACTTTTTAGCATAAAACTATGGGAAAGGATAAGGAATCAAAGAATAGACAAAGCCATTTCTTCAAGCCTGGTAATGTTCCCCACAACAAGGGGAAAAAATGTACATCAACCCAAAAGATAAAGCCATTTGAAGTCTATTACATAAGGACAACAAGAGACAAATTTGAAAAAGCTATAAAAAGTTCATATAATGCTGACACTGAAGATGACGATGGAAAGCCCATGTAAAAACTGCTTCGGCACAAGCCAAGAAGTAAGCTGGAGGTGGAGCAATATGTGGAAAACATTGCGATGCCAGGGTGAGTCCATGTTTCTATTCAATATTCAGACACTTATATAACTTATCACTGCATAAACTACTTGGTAAATTTAAGTAATAGAATTGAATTGCATATTAAAGTTGTCTAATGCATAAAACTATACCAATATTTACCCCAAACTCATAATAAGTTTAGAAAAAGTCTCAAAATCATTATGATGGCTACTTTCCACTACAGGTAGTCTTAAATTACTTACTTTTCAATATAAAGCTGAATAAAGTACATAAATTATTTAAAAAAAGAGAAATAAATCAAACCTTCAGTCACTCAATTCTAGTCAAAGGGGAGGTAATATACATTGATTTGGCATACCAAGTAGCAAGCTCTAATTTACAGGTAAATGATTCTGTACTATCACTTGATAGTATGTGCAGAGCAATGTTGCATTTATAAATAGATTTTGCTTCAAATCTGAAACTACATTTCTAACATGAAACTTGTTTTATCTATTTATATCAACAGGTCTGGTGAGAAAAACACATATCAATTGGTTCATGCAGAAAAAAATGCTGAGATGTGGAGTACTGTTTTTCAAGAGCACCAGTGCCTACACCCTGAATGTCAGGGGTTTCTGTCATGGGACTTGAAACATGAAGAGAAAAGAGGTCTGGTGTGGCGAGAGAGAGCAATATGTTCATCATGCCGTTACACTTCAAGAATGTTTGAACTGTATCAAGAAATGCCAAGGAAAGGTTGTGGAAGAAAAACTGCCTGTGTAAATAATGCGATACAGATAGGACTTTCACAGACTTCTGTTGGAAATTAAGGGTTTAGAACTATTCTTTTAAGTGCGAGTGTCCCTGCTCCCTCAACAAAAGGGATGCAGAAAAGTTCCTATACTGTTTGTCAGAAAATTGAATGCAGCAACATGAGAGACATGGCAGAACATAGGAAATATGTGAAGGAGTTTAATTCTATGACTGGAAAAAAGACAAATATAATTGATCTTCAATGTGACTCAACATATAAAATTGAAGGATAAAACACAGCTTACCAAAGAATATATCCTTTAAGAGAAACTTCCATGGCAGGGTTGTCCATAACTGCAACCATGGACCTGGAGAATCTCTGGTTGAGCTGTGTCAATCTATCGGTTGTCCGGTTTCAGCTTGCAGTTCTGTGGCACAACATCTAAAAAGCAAGCAAGATATATATAGGAGAAATAAAATACATACAGCAAGTACAACATATAAGAGAAAAAAATCAGAGAAAAGGGCATTTCTTTACAAGCTTTATGAGAAACATCAAGAAGAAAAGAATTAATGCCCCCATCCAGTTTATACAACCCTTCCCATCTGAGTTTTGTATAGATTTTTCTCCAAAATCACATGCAAATCATGAAAGAAAGACTCCTTTATGATTGTCATATCTAAAAACCACCAAAATCATACCCTGGATGCACGTTGTAACCATAGAAACATCAGGCTCATATTATGGTATAGGCCCTGTATAGGACACACGGTACTAATTCAACTCCAATGGTAAACATATGGAAACACTGTCATATTCAAAATTCAATAACTTAACATTTCTGGGTGCTGATGATCAGACCTATATTTTTCCATGCACAACTAACCTTGATGTAAGTTTTTAAATGTAGAAAAACATAGGACCCGCGGCATGTTGTTGACATAAATTGGCAGGAAGCACATGTTATTGATTCTGCACCAAATGAATCAGGTGCTACTTTCATTATTGAGTACTAATAGGTGAAGCCTCTAAATTTACTTCAATTGCATCAATAGAATTTTGTCTATATTTTTTTTAAATTACAGATAGAATAAGCTCTCAAAAAATATTTTTACTAAAATTTTAATTTTCATTATTAACCAATTATGGACCACCAAAGCCATATATACTCTATTATTTCTTCACCCATTTTTAGACTGGTTCACAGCTCATCCGTATAATTAGTACCGTGTGTCTTATAACCAGATTTTAATTTTTTTGAAAAACTTGCATTTTACTCATTGATATTAGAGTATAATTGTAAGAAAGACCTGGCCATGCTGGTGCATGAATAATAGTGCAATTGCATTTTATGTGATACTACTGTACATAGCAAAATTGCATCCGCATTACATGTTGAAGTGTTGTATTGTACTTATTAGTGCATTATTCTTGTTATTAAAAAAATTAGATTCTGACTTTGTATCTTCATGTTATCTTTCTATAGCATGCATGCTACACAAAATAAACACAAACATGCTGACATCAGCAAGTATGACATCATAGGGTATCAAATTACATGACACCTAGTTTTTCCATCTCTCACTGGCTATAAGACAAGTTTTAAATGTTTTAAATTTCAAAATTGCATTTCTTTTCTTGCTGACATATACAGAAATAAGATACAGTGCATCCCTGATTCCTATCATTCACACCCAACCAATAACTGTGCCACATGACAGGTCAAAATGATAAGAGGTCATTGTCCTTCTGTGACTCTGACTCAGCTAATGAGGCCTCCAGAGATGCTGACATTCTAAAACTATTTAAACTATCAACACAGGTGATTCATCACCCCCAAATCTTAATAAAAAGGTATAAAAGCCAAAGGAAAGTTCCATAAGTATTATAATACTGAAGAATTAAATAACTGAGTGATACTTTTTAGCATAAAACTATGGGAAAGGATAAGGAATCAAAGAATAGACAAAGCCATTTCTTCAAGCCTGGTAATGTTCCCCACAACAAGGGGAAAAAATGTACATCAACCCAAAAGATAAAGCCATTTGAAGTCTATTACATAAGGACAACAAGAGACAAATTTGAAAAAGCTATAAAAAGTTCATATAATGCTGACACTGAAGATGACGATGGAAAGCCCATGTAAAAACTGCTTCGGCACAAGCCAAGAAGTAAGCTGGAGGTGGAGCAATATGTGGAAAACATTGCGATGCCAGGGTGAGTCCATGTTTCTATTCAATATTCAGACACTTATATAACTTATCACTGCATAAACTACTTGGTAAATTTAAGTAATAGAATTGAATTGCATATTAAAGTTGTCTAATGCATAAAACTATACCAATATTTACCCCAAACTCATAATAAGTTTAGAAAAAGTCTCAAAATCATTATGATGGCTACTTTCCACTACAGGTAGTCTTAAATTACTTACTTTTCAATATAAAGCTGAATAAAGTACATAAATTATTTAAAAAAAGAGAAATAAATCAAACCTTCAGTCACTCAATTCTAGTCAAAGGGGAGGTAATATACATTGATTTGGCATACCAAGTAGCAAGCTCTAATTTACAGGTAAATGATTCTGTACTATCACTTGATAGTATGTGCAGAGCAATGTTGCATTTATAAATAGATTTTGCTTCAAATCTGAAACTACATTTCTAACATGAAACTTGTTTTATCTATTTATATCAACAGGTCTGGTGAGAAAAACACATATCAATTGGTTCATGCAGAAAAAAATGCTGAGATGTGGAGTACTGTTTTTCAAGAGCACCAGTGCCTACACCCTGAATGTCAGGGGTTTCTGTCATGGGACTTGAAACATGAAGAGAAAAGAGGTCTGGTGTGGCGAGAGAGAGCAATATGTTCATCATGCCGTTACACTTCAAGAATGTTTGAACTGTATCAAGAAATGCCAAGGAAAGGTTGTGGAAGAAAAACTGCCTGTGTAAATAATGCGATACAGATAGGACTTTCACAGACTTCTGTTGGAAATTAAGGGTTTAGAACTATTCTTTTAAGTGCGAGTGTCCCTGCTCCCTCAACAAAAGGGATGCAGAAAAGTTCCTATACTGTTTGTCAGAAAATTGAATGCAGCAACATGAGAGACATGGCAGAACATAGGAAATATGTGAAGGAGTTTAATTCTATGACTGGAAAAAAGACAAATATAATTGATCTTCAATGTGACTCAACATATAAAATTGAAGGATAAAACACAGCTTACCAAAGAATATATCCTTTAAGAGAAACTTCCATGGCAGGGTTGTCCATAACTGCAACCATGGACCTGGAGAATCTCTGGTTGAGCTGTGTCAATCTATCGGTTGTCCGGTTTCAGCTTGCAGTTCTGTGGCACAACATCTAAAAAGCAAGCAAGATATATATAGGAGAAATAAAATACATACAGCAAGTACAACATATAAGAGAAAAAAATCAGAGAAAAGGGCATTTCTTTACAAGCTTTATGAGAAACATCAAGAAGAAAAGAATTAATGCCCCCATCCAGTTTATACAACCCTTCCCATCTGAGTTTTGTATAGATTTTTCTCCAAAATCACATGCAAATCATGAAAGAAAGACTCCTTTATGATTGTCATATCTAAAAACCACCAAAATCATACCCTGGATGCACGTTGTAACCATAGAAACATCAGGCTCATATTATGGTATAGGCCCTGTATAGGACACACGGTACTAATTCAACTCCAATGGTAAACATATGGAAACACTGTCATATTCAAAATTCAATAACTTAACATTTCTGGGTGCTGATGATCAGACCTATATTTTTCCATGCACAACTAACCTTGATGTAAGTTTTTAAATGTAGAAAAACATAGGACCCGCGGCATGTTGTTGACATAAATTGGCAGGAAGCACATGTTATTGATTCTGCACCAAATGAATCAGGTGCTACTTTCATTATTGAGTACTAATAGGTGAAGCCTCTAAATTTACTTCAATTGCATCAATAGAATTTTGTCTATATTTTTTTTAAATTACAGATAGAATAAGCTCTCAAAAAATATTTTTACTAAAATTTTAATTTTCATTATTAACCAATTATGGACCACCAAAGCCATATATACTCTATTATTTCTTCACCCATTTTTAGACTGGTTCACAGCTCATCCGTATAATTAGTACCGTGTGTCTTATAACCAGATTTTAATTTTTTTGAAAAACTTGCATTTTACTCATTGATATTAGAGTATAATTGTAAGAAAGACCTGGCCATGCTGGTGCATGAATAATAGTGCAATTGCATTTTATGTGATACTACTGTACATAGCAAAATTGCATCCGCATTACATGTTGAAGTGTTGTATTGTACTTATTAGTGCATTATTCTTGTTATTAAAAAAATTAGATTCTGACTTTGTATCTTCATGTTATCTTTCTATAGCATGCATGCTACACAAAATAAACACAAACATGCTGACATCAGCAAGTATGACATCATAGGGTATCAAATTACATGACACCTAGTTTTTCCATCTCTCACTGGCTATAAGACAAGTTTTAAATGTTTTAAATTTCAAAATTGCATTTCTTTTCTTGCTGACATATACAGAAATAAGATACAGTGCATCCCTGATTCCTATCATTCACACCCAACCAATAACTGTGCCACATGACAGGTCAAAATGATAAGAGGTCATTGTCCTTCTGTGACTCTGACTCAGCTAATGAGGCCTCCAGAGATGCTGACATTCTAAAACTATTTAAACTATCAACACAGGTGATTCATCACCCCCAAATCTTAATAAAAAGGTATAAAAGCCAAAGGAAAGTTCCATAAGTATTATAATACTGAAGAATTAAATAACTGAGTGATACTTTTTAGCATAAAACTATGGGAAAGGATAAGGAATCAAAGAATAGACAAAGCCATTTCTTCAAGCCTGGTAATGTTCCCCACAACAAGGGGAAAAAATGTACATCAACCCAAAAGATAAAGCCATTTGAAGTCTATTACATAAGGACAACAAGAGACAAATTTGAAAAAGCTATAAAAAGTTCATATAATGCTGACACTGAAGATGACGATGGAAAGCCCATGTAAAAACTGCTTCGGCACAAGCCAAGAAGTAAGCTGGAGGTGGAGCAATATGTGGAAAACATTGCGATGCCAGGGTGAGTCCATGTTTCTATTCAATATTCAGACACTTATATAACTTATCACTGCATAAACTACTTGGTAAATTTAAGTAATAGAATTGAATTGCATATTAAAGTTGTCTAATGCATAAAACTATACCAATATTTACCCCAAACTCATAATAAGTTTAGAAAAAGTCTCAAAATCATTATGATGGCTACTTTCCACTACAGGTAGTCTTAAATTACTTACTTTTCAATATAAAGCTGAATAAAGTACATAAATTATTTAAAAAAAGAGAAATAAATCAAACCTTCAGTCACTCAATTCTAGTCAAAGGGGAGGTAATATACATTGATTTGGCATACCAAGTAGCAAGCTCTAATTTACAGGTAAATGATTCTGTACTATCACTTGATAGTATGTGCAGAGCAATGTTGCATTTATAAATAGATTTTGCTTCAAATCTGAAACTACATTTCTAACATGAAACTTGTTTTATCTATTTATATCAACAGGTCTGGTGAGAAAAACACATATCAATTGGTTCATGCAGAAAAAAATGCTGAGATGTGGAGTACTGTTTTTCAAGAGCACCAGTGCCTACACCCTGAATGTCAGGGGTTTCTGTCATGGGACTTGAAACATGAAGAGAAAAGAGGTCTGGTGTGGCGAGAGAGAGCAATATGTTCATCATGCCGTTACACTTCAAGAATGTTTGAACTGTATCAAGAAATGCCAAGGAAAGGTTGTGGAAGAAAAACTGCCTGTGTAAATAATGCGATACAGATAGGACTTTCACAGACTTCTGTTGGAAATTAAGGGTTTAGAACTATTCTTTTAAGTGCGAGTGTCCCTGCTCCCTCAACAAAAGGGATGCAGAAAAGTTCCTATACTGTTTGTCAGAAAATTGAATGCAGCAACATGAGAGACATGGCAGAACATAGGAAATATGTGAAGGAGTTTAATTCTATGACTGGAAAAAAGACAAATATAATTGATCTTCAATGTGACTCAACATATAAAATTGAAGGATAAAACACAGCTTACCAAAGAATATATCCTTTAAGAGAAACTTCCATGGCAGGGTTGTCCATAACTGCAACCATGGACCTGGAGAATCTCTGGTTGAGCTGTGTCAATCTATCGGTTGTCCGGTTTCAGCTTGCAGTTCTGTGGCACAACATCTAAAAAGCAAGCAAGATATATATAGGAGAAATAAAATACATACAGCAAGTACAACATATAAGAGAAAAAAATCAGAGAAAAGGGCATTTCTTTACAAGCTTTATGAGAAACATCAAGAAGAAAAGAATTAATGCCCCCATCCAGTTTATACAACCCTTCCCATCTGAGTTTTGTATAGATTTTTCTCCAAAATCACATGCAAATCATGAAAGAAAGACTCCTTTATGATTGTCATATCTAAAAACCACCAAAATCATACCCTGGATGCACGTTGTAACCATAGAAACATCAGGCTCATATTATGGTATAGGCCCTGTATAGGACACACGGTACTAATTCAACTCCAATGGTAAACATATGGAAACACTGTCATATTCAAAATTCAATAACTTAACATTTCTGGGTGCTGATGATCAGACCTATATTTTTCCATGCACAACTAACCTTGATGTAAGTTTTTAAATGTAGAAAAACATAGGACCCGCGGCATGTTGTTGACATAAATTGGCAGGAAGCACATGTTATTGATTCTGCACCAAATGAATCAGGTGCTACTTTCATTATTGAGTACTAATAGGTGAAGCCTCTAAATTTACTTCAATTGCATCAATAGAATTTTGTCTATATTTTTTTTAAATTACAGATAGAATAAGCTCTCAAAAAATATTTTTACTAAAATTTTAATTTTCATTATTAACCAATTATGGACCACCAAAGCCATATATACTCTATTATTTCTTCACCCATTTTTAGACTGGTTCACAGCTCATCCGTATAATTAGTACCGTGTGTCTTATAACCAGATTTTAATTTTTTTGAAAAACTTGCATTTTACTCATTGATATTAGAGTATAATTGTAAGAAAGACCTGGCCATGCTGGTGCATGAATAATAGTGCAATTGCATTTTATGTGATACTACTGTACATAGCAAAATTGCATCCGCATTACATGTTGAAGTGTTGTATTGTACTTATTAGTGCATTATTCTTGTTATTAAAAAAATTAGATTCTGACTTTGTATCTTCATGTTATCTTTCTATAGCATGCATGCTACACAAAATAAACACAAACATGCTGACATCAGCAAGTATGACATCATAGGGTATCAAATTACATGACACCTAGTTTTTCCATCTCTCACTGGCTATAAGACAAGTTTTAAATGTTTTAAATTTCAAAATTGCATTTCTTTTCTTGCTGACATATACAGAAATAAGATACAGTGCATCCCTGATTCCTATCATTCACACCCAACCAATAACTGTGCCACATGACAGGTCAAAATGATAAGAGGTCATTGTCCTTCTGTGACTCTGACTCAGCTAATGAGGCCTCCAGAGATGCTGACATTCTAAAACTATTTAAACTATCAACACAGGTGATTCATCACCCCCAAATCTTAATAAAAAGGTATAAAAGCCAAAGGAAAGTTCCATAAGTATTATAATACTGAAGAATTAAATAACTGAGTGATACTTTTTAGCATAAAACTA
This sequence comes from Unio delphinus, assembly GCA_029339505.1. NCBI lineage: Eukaryota > Metazoa > Mollusca > Bivalvia > Unionida > Unionidae > Unio > Unio delphinus. The sequence continues at coordinate 6,462 of JAQISU010000665.1, read as the reverse complement.
TGGGAAAGGATAAGGAATCAAAGAATAGACAAAGCCATTTCTTCAAGCCTGGTAATGTTCCCCACAACAAGGGGAAAAAATGTACATCAACCCAAAAGATAAAGCCATTTGAAGTCTATTACATAAGGACAACAAGAGACAAATTTGAAAAAGCTATAAAAAGTTCATATAATGCTGACACTGAAGATGACGATGGAAAGCCCATGTAAAAACTGCTTCGGCACAAGCCAAGAAGTAAGCTGGAGGTGGAGCAATATGTGGAAAACATTGCGATGCCAGGGTGAGTCCATGTTTCTATTCAATATTCAGACACTTATATAACTTATCACTGCATAAACTACTTGGTAAATTTAAGTAATAGAATTGAATTGCATATTAAAGTTGTCTAATGCATAAAACTATACCAATATTTACCCCAAACTCATAATAAGTTTAGAAAAAGTCTCAAAATCATTATGATGGCTACTTTCCACTACAGGTAGTCTTAAATTACTTACTTTTCAATATAAAGCTGAATAAAGTACATAAATTATTTAAAAAAAGAGAAATAAATCAAACCTTCAGTCACTCAATTCTAGTCAAAGGGGAGGTAATATACATTGATTTGGCATACCAAGTAGCAAGCTCTAATTTACAGGTAAATGATTCTGTACTATCACTTGATAGTATGTGCAGAGCAATGTTGCATTTATAAATAGATTTTGCTTCAAATCTGAAACTACATTTCTAACATGAAACTTGTTTTATCTATTTATATCAACAGGTCTGGTGAGAAAAACACATATCAATTGGTTCATGCAGAAAAAAATGCTGAGATGTGGAGTACTGTTTTTCAAGAGCACCAGTGCCTACACCCTGAATGTCAGGGGTTTCTGTCATGGGACTTGAAACATGAAGAGAAAAGAGGTCTGGTGTGGCGAGAGAGAGCAATATGTTCATCATGCCGTTACACTTCAAGAATGTTTGAACTGTATCAAGAAATGCCAAGGAAAGGTTGTGGAAGAAAAACTGCCTGTGTAAATAATGCGATACAGATAGGACTTTCACAGACTTCTGTTGGAAATTAAGGGTTTAGAACTATTCTTTTAAGTGCGAGTGTCCCTGCTCCCTCAACAAAAGGGATGCAGAAAAGTTCCTATACTGTTTGTCAGAAAATTGAATGCAGCAACATGAGAGACATGGCAGAACATAGGAAATATGTGAAGGAGTTTAATTCTATGACTGGAAAAAAGACAAATATAATTGATCTTCAATGTGACTCAACATATAAAATTGAAGGATAAAACACAGCTTACCAAAGAATATATCCTTTAAGAGAAACTTCCATGGCAGGGTTGTCCATAACTGCAACCATGGACCTGGAGAATCTCTGGTTGAGCTGTGTCAATCTATCGGTTGTCCGGTTTCAGCTTGCAGTTCTGTGGCACAACATCTAAAAAGCAAGCAAGATATATATAGGAGAAATAAAATACATACAGCAAGTACAACATATAAGAGAAAAAAATCAGAGAAAAGGGCATTTCTTTACAAGCTTTATGAGAAACATCAAGAAGAAAAGAATTAATGCCCCCATCCAGTTTATACAACCCTTCCCATCTGAGTTTTGTATAGATTTTTCTCCAAAATCACATGCAAATCATGAAAGAAAGACTCCTTTATGATTGTCATATCTAAAAACCACCAAAATCATACCCTGGATGCACGTTGTAACCATAGAAACATCAGGCTCATATTATGGTATAGGCCCTGTATAGGACACACGGTACTAATTCAACTCCAATGGTAAACATATGGAAACACTGTCATATTCAAAATTCAATAACTTAACATTTCTGGGTGCTGATGATCAGACCTATATTTTTCCATGCACAACTAACCTTGATGTAAGTTTTTAAATGTAGAAAAACATAGGACCCGCGGCATGTTGTTGACATAAATTGGCAGGAAGCACATGTTATTGATTCTGCACCAAATGAATCAGGTGCTACTTTCATTATTGAGTACTAATAGGTGAAGCCTCTAAATTTACTTCAATTGCATCAATAGAATTTTGTCTATATTTTTTTTAAATTACAGATAGAATAAGCTCTCAAAAAATATTTTTACTAAAATTTTAATTTTCATTATTAACCAATTATGGACCACCAAAGCCATATATACTCTATTATTTCTTCACCCATTTTTAGACTGGTTCACAGCTCATCCGTATAATTAGTACCGTGTGTCTTATAACCAGATTTTAATTTTTTTGAAAAACTTGCATTTTACTCATTGATATTAGAGTATAATTGTAAGAAAGACCTGGCCATGCTGGTGCATGAATAATAGTGCAATTGCATTTTATGTGATACTACTGTACATAGCAAAATTGCATCCGCATTACATGTTGAAGTGTTGTATTGTACTTATTAGTGCATTATTCTTGTTATTAAAAAAATTAGATTCTGACTTTGTATCTTCATGTTATCTTTCTATAGCATGCATGCTACACAAAATAAACACAAACATGCTGACATCAGCAAGTATGACATCATAGGGTATCAAATTACATGACACCTAGTTTTTCCATCTCTCACTGGCTATAAGACAAGTTTTAAATGTTTTAAATTTCAAAATTGCATTTCTTTTCTTGCTGACATATACAGAAATAAGATACAGTGCATCCCTGATTCCTATCATTCACACCCAACCAATAACTGTGCCACATGACAGGTCAAAATGATAAGAGGTCATTGTCCTTCTGTGACTCTGACTCAGCTAATGAGGCCTCCAGAGATGCTGACATTCTAAAACTATTTAAACTATCAACACAGGTGATTCATCACCCCCAAATCTTAATAAAAAGGTATAAAAGCCAAAGGAAAGTTCCATAAGTATTATAATACTGAAGAATTAAATAACTGAGTGATACTTTTTAGCATAAAACTATGGGAAAGGATAAGGAATCAAAGAATAGACAAAGCCATTTCTTCAAGCCTGGTAATGTTCCCCACAACAAGGGGAAAAAATGTACATCAACCCAAAAGATAAAGCCATTTGAAGTCTATTACATAAGGACAACAAGAGACAAATTTGAAAAAGCTATAAAAAGTTCATATAATGCTGACACTGAAGATGACGATGGAAAGCCCATGTAAAAACTGCTTCGGCACAAGCCAAGAAGTAAGCTGGAGGTGGAGCAATATGTGGAAAACATTGCGATGCCAGGGTGAGTCCATGTTTCTATTCAATATTCAGACACTTATATAACTTATCACTGCATAAACTACTTGGTAAATTTAAGTAATAGAATTGAATTGCATATTAAAGTTGTCTAATGCATAAAACTATACCAATATTTACCCCAAACTCATAATAAGTTTAGAAAAAGTCTCAAAATCATTATGATGGCTACTTTCCACTACAGGTAGTCTTAAATTACTTACTTTTCAATATAAAGCTGAATAAAGTACATAAATTATTTAAAAAAAGAGAAATAAATCAAACCTTCAGTCACTCAATTCTAGTCAAAGGGGAGGTAATATACATTGATTTGGCATACCAAGTAGCAAGCTCTAATTTACAGGTAAATGATTCTGTACTATCACTTGATAGTATGTGCAGAGCAATGTTGCATTTATAAATAGATTTTGCTTCAAATCTGAAACTACATTTCTAACATGAAACTTGTTTTATCTATTTATATCAACAGGTCTGGTGAGAAAAACACATATCAATTGGTTCATGCAGAAAAAAATGCTGAGATGTGGAGTACTGTTTTTCAAGAGCACCAGTGCCTACACCCTGAATGTCAGGGGTTTCTGTCATGGGACTTGAAACATGAAGAGAAAAGAGGTCTGGTGTGGCGAGAGAGAGCAATATGTTCATCATGCCGTTACACTTCAAGAATGTTTGAACTGTATCAAGAAATGCCAAGGAAAGGTTGTGGAAGAAAAACTGCCTGTGTAAATAATGCGATACAGATAGGACTTTCACAGACTTCTGTTGGAAATTAAGGGTTTAGAACTATTCTTTTAAGTGCGAGTGTCCCTGCTCCCTCAACAAAAGGGATGCAGAAAAGTTCCTATACTGTTTGTCAGAAAATTGAATGCAGCAACATGAGAGACATGGCAGAACATAGGAAATATGTGAAGGAGTTTAATTCTATGACTGGAAAAAAGACAAATATAATTGATCTTCAATGTGACTCAACATATAAAATTGAAGGATAAAACACAGCTTACCAAAGAATATATCCTTTAAGAGAAACTTCCATGGCAGGGTTGTCCATAACTGCAACCATGGACCTGGAGAATCTCTGGTTGAGCTGTGTCAATCTATCGGTTGTCCGGTTTCAGCTTGCAGTTCTGTGGCACAACATCTAAAAAGCAAGCAAGATATATATAGGAGAAATAAAATACATACAGCAAGTACAACATATAAGAGAAAAAAATCAGAGAAAAGGGCATTTCTTTACAAGCTTTATGAGAAACATCAAGAAGAAAAGAATTAATGCCCCCATCCAGTTTATACAACCCTTCCCATCTGAGTTTTGTATAGATTTTTCTCCAAAATCACATGCAAATCATGAAAGAAAGACTCCTTTATGATTGTCATATCTAAAAACCACCAAAATCATACCCTGGATGCACGTTGTAACCATAGAAACATCAGGCTCATATTATGGTATAGGCCCTGTATAGGACACACGGTACTAATTCAACTCCAATGGTAAACATATGGAAACACTGTCATATTCAAAATTCAATAACTTAACATTTCTGGGTGCTGATGATCAGACCTATATTTTTCCATGCACAACTAACCTTGATGTAAGTTTTTAAATGTAGAAAAACATAGGACCCGCGGCATGTTGTTGACATAAATTGGCAGGAAGCACATGTTATTGATTCTGCACCAAATGAATCAGGTGCTACTTTCATTATTGAGTACTAATAGGTGAAGCCTCTAAATTTACTTCAATTGCATCAATAGAATTTTGTCTATATTTTTTTTAAATTACAGATAGAATAAGCTCTCAAAAAATATTTTTACTAAAATTTTAATTTTCATTATTAACCAATTATGGACCACCAAAGCCATATATACTCTATTATTTCTTCACCCATTTTTAGACTGGTTCACAGCTCATCCGTATAATTAGTACCGTGTGTCTTATAACCAGATTTTAATTTTTTTGAAAAACTTGCATTTTACTCATTGATATTAGAGTATAATTGTAAGAAAGACCTGGCCATGCTGGTGCATGAATAATAGTGCAATTGCATTTTATGTGATACTACTGTACATAGCAAAATTGCATCCGCATTACATGTTGAAGTGTTGTATTGTACTTATTAGTGCATTATTCTTGTTATTAAAAAAATTAGATTCTGACTTTGTATCTTCATGTTATCTTTCTATAGCATGCATGCTACACAAAATAAACACAAACATGCTGACATCAGCAAGTATGACATCATAGGGTATCAAATTACATGACACCTAGTTTTTCCATCTCTCACTGGCTATAAGACAAGTTTTAAATGTTTTAAATTTCAAAATTGCATTTCTTTTCTTGCTGACATATACAGAAATAAGATACAGTGCATCCCTGATTCCTATCATTCACACCCAACCAATAACTGTGCCACATGACAGGTCAAAATGATAAGAGGTCATTGTCCTTCTGTGACTCTGACTCAGCTAATGAGGCCTCCAGAGATGCTGACATTCTAAAACTATTTAAACTATCAACACAGGTGATTCATCACCCCCAAATCTTAATAAAAAGGTATAAAAGCCAAAGGAAAGTTCCATAAGTATTATAATACTGAAGAATTAAATAACTGAGTGATACTTTTTAGCATAAAACTATGGGAAAGGATAAGGAATCAAAGAATAGACAAAGCCATTTCTTCAAGCCTGGTAATGTTCCCCACAACAAGGGGAAAAAATGTACATCAACCCAAAAGATAAAGCCATTTGAAGTCTATTACATAAGGACAACAAGAGACAAATTTGAAAAAGCTATAAAAAGTTCATATAATGCTGACACTGAAGATGACGATGGAAAGCCCATGTAAAAACTGCTTCGGCACAAGCCAAGAAGTAAGCTGGAGGTGGAGCAATATGTGGAAAACATTGCGATGCCAGGGTGAGTCCATGTTTCTATTCAATATTCAGACACTTATATAACTTATCACTGCATAAACTACTTGGTAAATTTAAGTAATAGAATTGAATTGCATATTAAAGTTGTCTAATGCATAAAACTATACCAATATTTACCCCAAACTCATAATAAGTTTAGAAAAAGTCTCAAAATCATTATGATGGCTACTTTCCACTACAGGTAGTCTTAAATTACTTACTTTTCAATATAAAGCTGAATAAAGTACATAAATTATTTAAAAAAAGAGAAATAAATCAAACCTTCAGTCACTCAATTCTAGTCAAAGGGGAGGTAATATACATTGATTT